>VMBQ01002640.1:0-41334 GCA_007657795.1 Dreissena rostriformis
CCCTGGTGTTCACGTATTGGGTAATTGGTTGCACCCACCGCCAATGAATACTAAAAACTCATACGGTGACATTTTTAAAAAGTGTAATGTTAAACTTAGCAAAACATTGAACCGGTTAAGTTATCGTTTCCGATAGCAAATTAACCTGTTGCATCCCTAAAAAATACATAAAGTTGTTATTGTTTTGTCAAAAATATGTGTATATACACATATAAGCTAAACGAAAACAATAAAAAAAAACTTTATTCCAACTGTCTTTACCTAATTCGAATACGATTTACGCATGCAGTTAAGTCAGCGCCCGTAACATCTTAAACAACCATAGTGAACATATTCTGAAGTATACACAATGGCTTAACAAGGAACATAATGTGACGTATACACAATGGCCTAACAAGTGATCATACTGTGACGTATACACAATGGCCTAACAATGGAACGGAAGTCAAACGAAATCCCCATAAAATTCAACTAACTTTCTATTTCACATTTCACTCAAGACGCATTGTCAATATACACGACTTCGAGCGAACATGTAAGTATTATTTTTTTATTATTAATTCCAATGTATTATAAAATGTGTATTTACTCTTGCTTTATTCTTTATAAAATTTCTTAATGAAATTTTATATCAGTAGCTATACTTCCAGGCATTGGCCATGTTCAAATTGTAAGTATTAATTAATGTGCTGCATTCGAATATGGTTAGGGTTAGATATGAACTGACAATTTTTAAATAATAAATACTGAATTCATATACGTTTAAATGAAATAACCGTTAATTGAGTTATGTTGCGGCAATTTTTCTGCTTTTTTTTCCAATAATATATATTTCTTATAATTTTTCTAAAACTATTCCGTGCAAATACTATGCGAAAAATTAAAAAAAGGGTTTCCGGCTTTGTTTTGATTGTATTGGCACTCTACTCGCTGATAAATGTTGTTGATAGTATCCAAATTTCGGTTGTGTGCAAGTTTAACTAAATCAATATATATTAAATGTAAACGAACCTTATCAATATAATGCGTTACATTACTTGAATGTCAAGGATAAGATTTTTATATACGTGCGATAAAACCAGTGTGGGAACATTCTTAAGATCCACCCCCCCCCCCTAAAAAAATACGGAGTAATGGTTCTAGGCCCAGGAAACGGACTTGGGAGCATTTCAATAAACTTAATGCTTTCTATGCATTCAGGCTCATATAAATAAGTCTATAAAAATACCTTAAAAATCTTACTATTTAAGTCACATAATTGAGCTTTGTATTTTTTATATAAATAATATAATTTTGTCAATATTCTAAAATGTATTTGTCTTTATGATCTCAACATTAAACAATATTTAAATATATAAATTACTTACCAGTTTTAGAACAAAATTATAAAATACAAACTATTCGAAAAGGTAAGATTCAACCAAATATGTTTCAACAGGTTTTTCACAAAGTTTGAATAAAAACACCATTTGTTTAGATTTATAACATATTATTACAAAAAGATAGCATTAGTAAGTCATTAACATTAAATAATAACTAGATCTACAACGTCATTACTACAAATCTGAAATAGTGTGTCCTTTATTACTGTTCATGCATTTTTGTCTATATTGTTCTGTCTTTGTATGTCATAAATTGTGTTAATGTTTATTTCGGAAATAATTATCTATTATTCGACTAATCAAACCTTGCCTGTTTGCAAATGTTTGTATCTCTACCAAATTTGAAACTGGGTTATATGGGTTAAAACACCAGGTGAAGAGGTGGAATCAAACACGCGTGTTAACACTCCGAACCAATCTTTATTGAACACAACTAAAACACCTTGGTCGGAAGATTACATTGTGTCATAATTTTGTCTCTGGCGAGTTCGAGACTGGATTCTGGGGATCAACATCTACGTAACTAGGTCAAATGATAGAAAAAGCCTTTGAGCTCTCCAGAGGCCACGTCAATCTTAATAAAACTTGTTGATAACATTTTGTTAAAGCCGAGTTCTTACTTAAAAAAATTGTTGTAACAAATAAGGTCACTATGCCAAATTTAGAAAGTTTGTAAAAATTCTAAAGGCTATATTTTTTGCTCAAGCTTCACGAAACATGGCGTGAATATAAGTCGCCTATTTTGATACTTATTCTTTAGGGATAACAATTAAAGACAACTGTTGTGAACATTTAGAGGCATTTATTGCTTGATCTTTAAGAAATGTGCTCGGAATATGTTTTTGCATGTATATCTTGCCCTCATGTTTATCACTTTAGATCTAAAAATAAATGCCCGAAAATTATAATAATGATAAAGAGGTCAAAATATCTTTTTTTTAATAAAGCATATTTTATATCATATGTAATATAAAATGCTACTTTATTATCCCCGCTCAAGTGTGTGTCGGTAAGTCAGGAACGTCCTTTCTTTAATCGCACATTCAATGTACATTGTGGATATTGTAAAACAATGAAATAACCACGAATGATTCAGCTACACTACTTACACAATATCATGGTTTATATATGTATCCCACTCTCCACTTCCGCTTTAAAAGAGTCACCACTTATCCGAGAATGTTATTTTGACGTGGTTTAAAATAGGCGCATTTTTATCAGTGACAATCAATGATGTACTTTCTTAAATATCTTAAAGCGAACGGAACAAATTAAATGAACTATTTTTTGTTTTCGGAAAATCCACAATTTGTTTTACGTTAAAGGGAAAATTACCGATTGACAGTGAGTTTCACATTCAAATATGAATAAAGAGAATAAAGAGATATATTAAAACAGACAGTGGACGTTACTTTAACAAACTGCGCTATGATGCTAGGCTTTTGACCATGACTGACTTATGGATATATTTGATACTCACAATTACGACTTAAACAGGTTAACATAAAAAGGAAAAAAAAAACAAAAAGGCCGCATATTATTTAATGATTTTTCGATCAGAAAGCTGATCTTGTTCTTGTGATATAAAGCGATGTATAAAAAAGACAGTAAACATCACTTTAACCAACTGCACTATCATGATTGGTAATTGATCCTGTCCAAATTAGGGACAGATAGGATATTCACATTTTTGAATGTTACCATGGTAAATGCTAGCATAAAAAGGGCCAAACAAACATACATGTACCACATCTTATACACTGATTTTTAACTTAGTATGTAAACTACTTTGTTATTGCTATATATAGCGAGTTTTATCACTAAATATACACACATTGTTTTACCAAAATTGCATTTTTCAAAGAAGTTGTACCTTGTTGTCCCCTTTTAATGGCATAGTCCGTTGATAGCAGGATTTTGAGTTATAAGACAAATTACATAAGTTTATTTTAGCTTTACGCGTTGATGATTGCTGATATAACATGTTATAACTGTTTTTCTTGTCGTGTTTACTACCTACTACATCCTTCTCAGCGGAACATCAAACGGTTGATAATTGCAACAATAAATCACGCTTAAATGTCAGATGTTTCTAACAAAACTAAATATACCTAAGAATTCCGTTTGAAGAAAAGTTATGCATAAACATGATAAACACTTAAATACTAAATCAGTTTGCAACTATTATTCTGAAACATATAATATTTATACACACGAATATAATCATTAATAGCCAAGGACAGTCATGTATCTTTGATTACGTCGACCATGTAATTGACAAGCGTGTATTTGTTTTAAACGGATATAAAATCGCTGTTGTTTTTCCATCCGCATATCGCATTGTATAAAATGGGTTCTTATAATTATATTATTTTGATTTATCATGGGAAATATATTTAGTTTTCAGAAAGGCCTAACTTGTGTCAGATCAGCGTGCGCAAAGATTTCTACATCTACTACAATGGTACGCATTGTCGACCAACAAGCGATATAAAAATCTTGAAAAAATCATGCAGGTATATCATTAACATTTGTTTTTGTAGAATAGCTATATATTGTATTGATAGTTTATAATGAACATAATAAGTACAAACTTCTTTCTCAGACACATGGGTAAACCAACAGAGATACATCAATAGGCTAACACAGATTGTTGACCACACACACATGACTGACACGACATACAAGATAGCCAAATATATAATTGGGCCGCGTTCTGTAAAATGGGTTATATGGATTAATCAGTTATTGGGTACATTTCTACCTACTCAACATATTTAAATACAAAATATTATTATATGAATACAATTGGATTGATATATTTCACCCACTGCATTGTTGATACAAAACAATCAAAAAAGAATGAGCCATGATATTAATGAGTTATCAACAAATATATATATAACTGTTTAATTTCCATTTAACCAAATGACATACTCAATGCGTATCAACCATGTTATTTAACTATGTAGAATATATAAGTTGCAATGATCAAAACTGATCCATAATATATGCATATCTAGATTCCAGAGCACTTCGCAGAATTGTCTATAAGGATGTCTATTGCACTTGATGACAGTGGAGCTGGGAAGGAAACTGTAATGGAGCGGAGAAGAACTTTCATGCGAAGGGAGCAAATTGAGAAGATATCATGTAAACAACAAGGATATTATGTTGAAAGTTTTCATTTTGGGAGCCAATCGGAAGGGACTACCACTCCAGGCCTCCAGTCTGATATTGATTGGCTAATAAGTTGGAACGGTGCGAATAACATGACCGTCTGGGAAGACTGGAGGGCTGGGATGGAGAACTATCTGATGCTCCACGACGACACCACTCCTCCTCAACAGTACTTGCTACAAGTCATTAGAATGGACACACCGGAACCGGTGACCAGTGTTATTCGTGACGAGTTCGTAAGGAAAGATTCCAGGCAAGTACTAAAAAGCGCTGAAAGAATCAAACAAGTCATCCAGTATGACGCTTTAATAATGGATGGAGGAGAGACAACCAAAAATGGGCCTTCTGTGAGTAATTTTCCTAACTGGGATATCGTAAACGCAGGTCATGTACTCAAACCTCTTCCTGAAATACAACACTAGATAGACAGATGTAGAGGTAGACACTGGCCACCTGTTCAGCTACTTGAGGCTGCACAGGTAGCACCGTGTTTCCTGGTACCAGCCGGTCATCCAGACAGTGATTACAAGCGCGAAGAATGGCGACTGTCTCCGAACCTAATCGAACGAATGCTGATATTTAGCTTTAATATAACACAAATAAAATGTTACATTGTTTTAAAACTAATAAAAAAAGCATTATTTGCTAAAATTGTGGGAGATTCTTTAACAAGCTTTCATTGTAAAACTATAATGTTTTACACCATACAAAGAACACATCCGTCTCTGTGGTGCGAGCACAACCTTATGTTTCTTCTTTGGCTTTGTTTACACGAATTACGGCGATGGCTGCGAGTGGGAAGGCTCCCACATTATATCATAGAAGGAGTTAACTTGTTCGATGGGAAACTCTCAAAGTTGCTGCAGAAACGCCTGTTAGTGTATACAGACTCCTTGATAAGGAATAACTTACAAGATGTATTTAATATTGATATAGATAATATAGGATGTCGGTTACAAGCGTGTAGTATGCGGTACGTTGTGCAGGATGGAGAACTAAGAGGTGTATGCTTACGTAACAGTATCAGTTTACTGATGAAGTTTGAGTGCTTGGAAAGATTGCTACATATGTACATTTATTTCAAACATGAAAGAAACAGTTTTCATAAAGCCTTTGAGCAACATTTTAAATATTTAATACGCAATTTTCCTGAAAACTCAACGAATGCCATATCGAAAACTGCTACATTAGAATGTATTAAATACTTGTACGCGATACAGATTTCAATGCAAGCATCTTACTATTTGCGACTGCGAAACGTTCTTGACAGAGAAACTATAAGGCGTCTTCAATTTTCCTTTACTTCGGATGTAGCTTCTTGTCGCTTAAAGTTTGCTTCTGTGTTGTACTGTACTGGTCATCTTCAAGCGGCAGTACGACTATTGGAGGATGTAGAGAGGAGGTATCACAGCAAGGTCAAGACTTTGTGTGGATATAGAGACCTTGAAGGAGACAGGGATCTGAAGGTGTTTGCTAATATTTTATCAGGCAACACTGAAAACGGATTCAGTGGACTGCCATTCACATTTTGTGTCAGATTTGTAAGTCACGAATCGTATTGCACTCCTTTAATATTATTGTTTGAAATGAATCGCAATAGGAAAAAAAGGAACCAATCGATTGACTATGCTGAGGTGGATGCTCGTCCGTTTCTTTACTATATGCAGTATCTCACGTATGGGGGACTGAGTGAACGGGACAATCAGTGGCATGCATTAAGAGTCTTTTTGTTGTTTATACAGAACGATATAAATAGAAATCACCTGTATCACCTAGAGACTTCATTGAACTTGCTGGGGCACTGCTTTGAAATGGAAGGAGACTATGAAAATGCATTAAATTGCTACGAGCTTTCGTTGCATTATCTCGATATCAATGCTGCTAACTTCGGTACAAACAATGCTGCTAACTGTCACGTTCGGCGTGTTCTTCGTCTTATAAGCGGTTAAATAAACAAGTGTGAAACATGTGATCAATATTACAACAAGTATACGCGTATCGGTATTGCGCATGCGCGAAGTAATGGCGGTGTTTTAAAATGTGGGAAGAAAATAAAATGAAAACAGTGGAATAAACAGTGTTCTAGTGACGTTATTGAACAGTAAACATTCGGAGAAATACAGTGATAATACGTTTCTACTTCGTAAATTTTCTGTGATGTGTTATTGTGGATTTAATGGGAAAACGCAAAAAAAGCGGGATTTCACCTCCTGACCAGGTAAAGCCTCAACCAAAACAGAGTCGGAAAAAGAACATGGCAGATAGTGGGTGCACAGCAGATTTGAGTGGGCTCACTCAACAGCCGCAGCAACAGCCGCAGCAACAGCAGCAGCAACAGCAGCAGCATACAAGTGGTCAAGTCCCACAGGGTTTGGCGGTTTTTCAGTATTCACCAAGTAACCCGGCCCCACCCAATTGGCAGTGCGCTACACCTATAAATAGCCAATGTCCGCCATACTATAACCAGTTTTGGCAATCGCCTGCTAATACTCCTAATACTCATACGAGCTCAATGAACAATGGAAATTCTTATTTCGCGAATAATGGCCAGAACACGATTGACTCTGACTTTTCGAAAAAGTTGCTAAACAGGCTTGACAATATTGACAAGAAACTGGGTCAATTAGACCTAATCACCGCTAAAATTACAAATATCACGGAAAGATTAACCTGTATCGAGAAAAGGTGCGAGGATATCGAAAAAAGCCAGAATTTTCTCGCTGATAATTATGAAACCGTATCAAAAACAGCCGAAGATAACAAAACCAACATAATAAACATTAAACGTGACCTAAAAACTATGGCAGGTGAAAATTTGAACTTAAAACAAACAAACAATTCCCTGAAGGAAGACGTGATTGACCTTAAATGCCGATCAATGAGGGACAACCTCTTATTTTTCGGAATCACGGAAGTGGTTGACAATAACCAGCCATCAATCGGTACAACAGTCAATGCATCGGGTGGTACTCAAACAGCTTCCGGTGAGCCGCTCGATGCTTCCGGTGACACGCCGCACGCAGCGATGGGAAGTGCCACATATGATCGCTCTCGAGCTGAAGACTGCGTTTCAAAAGTGCTACGGTTCTGTCGTGAACACTTACAGATTACGGATCCGGAGAGTGTGATTCAGATTGACCGGGCACACAGAATCGGGAGATACCAACGAAATAAAGTAAGGCCCATAGTCGCAAAGTTCAAAGATACCCAGTCAATTATGTGCATCAAGAACGCGCTTAGGCGTGTAGATCTGCGTCGGACACCATACAACGTGACTGAGCAATACCCCGCGGAAGTTCTGGAGCGCCGGAAGTCCCTCGTTGGCCACATGATGCAAGCCAGGCGTGATGGGAAGCGCGCCGTCCTCGTCCGCGATAAACTGTTCATCGATGGTCGTCCGTTTGTCCCGACCTCTACGCCGCCGCAGTAGGATTCCGATGAAAAGTATGAACTGAGTTTTTGCTCTTGGAACGTTAATGGACTGAAAAACTGTATAAATGATGAAGATTTTGTTAACTTTGTTAATCTATATGATATTGTATTTTGTTGTGAAACTTGGGTAAAGCCTGATAATGAACTCGATTTAGAAGGCTATGAATGTATAAATGTGCCTCGTTATCTTGATAACAGCACGTTCTGTAAACGCGGACATGGTGGAATTTGTCTGTTTTATAAATCTTTTTTGAAAGAAGGTATTTCAGTAATAGAAACTGACAATCAGGGTGCTATATGGATTAAATTAGATAGCTCATTTGTTCATACCTCTGTTGATGTTTACATATGTTTTATTTATATTCCTCCACATAACTCTATTTATTTTAATTTGCATAGCGAGGGATTTTTCGAATATTTAGAACGAACTGTCTGTCATTATTCGTCATTAGGCTTAACGTCTATTATCGGTGATTTAAACGCACGTTGTGGTAATAAATCCGATTATTTACAGGCGGATGAACATTTACCTGTATTTATTAACACCTTAGATAACAATGACATTTGTACGAATTATTTACCCGAGCGATTTTGCAAAGACACAATCGTAAATTCGTCTGGAAATAAGTTAATCGATTTATGCTTAAATTCCGATCTGCGAATTGTTAACGGGCGTTGGGGATTTGATGCGGGGATAGGTGATTACACGTTTATGACGGCTAACGGTAGTAGTACTATCGACTACGTACTGGCGCACCAAGAGTTGTTCCCCTTCATTAGTAACTTTGTTGTGCATGAATACTTTTCATTCTCCCCGCATGCACCTATTGAAATATCTTTCAACTTTAATGTTGATAAAGCGTCTATTGGGGACGAGAAAGTTACAATAAAAAAATTGAATTGGTGTTACGACGATGATAAGTCTAACACATATTTAACAAGTATGCAAAACAATTTACACGAATATGATCGCATTGTCGATAATATAATTAGCAGTAATTTGAATATTGATATAGGTATTGAGAATTTCGCGACATTATTGTATGACTGTGCATTTAATGCATATGGTCAAACGAGAACATATTTTAATTCTAAGAAAACACCTGGACGGAAATATAATAGCCCATGGTTTAACAACGAGTGTAAAGTTGCGCGTCGTAGCTACATGCGGGCCAAACGATTATTTTACGATGATCGCTCAACTGATAATCGGGCAGTATTTTTAACATCGAAGACGCAATATAATAAAACAAAAAGAACTGCTAAGCGTTCATTTAACATGCGACAACGAGAAAATTTTCGCACATATGCCAAGTCACAACCTCAAAAGTTTTGGAATGAAATAAAAAAGATAAATAATCGGCGAAATGATAGTGATATTACTCCGGACACATTTTTTGAACATTTTAAGAATTTATTTTCAAGCGATGATGTTTTTTCTAATGTCACGGTTGAAGAAGATTTATCAAACTTATTAGATAGTGCCATTGTTTCCGTGGAATTCCTTGATAGCGACTTCACAATTGAAGAAGTAATGAATGCAATAGGGGATCTTAAACGGGGGAAAAGCGGTGGTTTTGACCAACTTATTCCTGAGATTTTTATTGATTGTAAAGAGATTATATCTCCTGTCCTATGTAAATTGTTTAATTATATTTACAGTACAAGTTCATATCCATATTCATGGTCTTTAGGCGTTATTGTTCCCGTGCCTAAGAAAGGAGATAAGAACGATGTCAATAACTACAGGGGGATAACTCTTACTAGTATTTTTTCTAAAATATTTTCCATATTGCTAGACAGAAGAGTACGTAAATGGCTTGAAAACAATAATAAACTTAGTGATTTTCAATTTGGTTTTAGNTTCGCACAACCATTAATCATTATTTCATGTCCATCATATACACCATACTTTTCATCACAATTGTTGTATATGCTTTTATTCACACCGTCATTACATGTATTATATATGTTGTTTGGCTATGTACAAATGTATTTGCCAATATAATTGACTTGACTTGACTTGTATTGTGGGATAACAGATTCGTGATCGCCATGTTTCGTGTTTGTAATGTAATAAACTTTAAGGAAACACAATCCATAAATATATATCAACATATTGACATATTTATTATGTTTTACATGCATTGTTAACATTTTCCCATAAAGACGGATCTATGTTTTAGATTGTGTGATACTCTTTGGAATGCCTGTCAAACTTAAATGGTTGGTAATTAGTGTTATTCATGTATGTCTTGAACTTAATAGCGTTAATAAAATGCCTTAGTAACACATGTTACATGCAACACTACAGTAATTCAAATATTTCTTACAGGTATATCTCAGTTGATTCCACAGAACTGATAGAGATATATGTTTTTTCCTTCAATTGTTTATAGTTTTTACGCAATACACGAACTATTAAGGGTTGTTTTGATCCGTTTGTAGGTCACATGAGTACGTAGTTTAAAGTCACTTGCATCCTAAACCACGTTCTTCGTCATTTAACATCTTAGAAAAACTGTCTAACCACTATAGCGCCGCTTTATGACTCAATCTTTTAACAATTGGTCAAAATGTTTATCTGGATAATGCCTTGGGCAAATTAAATAATCTACTGTAGATGCTATATTTTGGACTGAATCTTAGTGAAACTTGGGCAGAATGTTGATAATATCAACGAAAACCCAAGCCTATCCCGAATCATTAACGGTATTTAGTTTACCTGAATGAGAACCTACAATTCGCAACTGAAAGTTTCAAATATTGTATTTATTTATATTAATTTGTTTACATTGTATTGTTCAGCTAACATCTTGATTTCTCCCTGAGATTCAAAACAACCCCGATAGTTTAATAATTCTTTGCTAAGTAATTAAATAATGAAAACACGATACTGGATTGAAATTCAAGTGAGTCGCAGAACCTGAAACAATCCCTTCTATGACGCCATATCAAGTTTTCAAATCTGCTCTTTTGTCGCAAGGTTTTTTTTTCCACCCGTGACTATCAATTTTACTTGGATATTAGTATTCTCATAGCTTTCTATAAAAGAGGGCTTTAACATATATTGTAATCTTAAGATAAAAGTTGGTACATAACTGTCAAATGCCGAAGGATATTTACTAAGTCAATGCCACTAACTTTCTTGCCTCCAATAACGCCGTGGAGACCACCTGAAGGGTGGGGAAATTTGAACATGACGAAGGCTCCATGGTTAATTAGTTTACTATAACAAAAACTGAAAAATGTCACACCCATCTCGAGAGTGTCTGAAACCTCGGATTAATTTGTCGAATATCCCGTCTAATAGTCCGCACAAACTTACCAGGGACGACACTTTCCGCTTTTAAGGACTATCGTATAAAAAGGGTCTCTTCTATAAACAAATACAAACTAAACATGATTTTCGCTAAGAATATACTTGCTTAAAACGAAAAATACCATATAAACGGAATATTTCGTCCCTGATTAGACTGTTCGGACTGCACAAACTAATCTGAGACGGCCTTTTAGAAACTTGCATTGAGTCCGTTTTTCCAAGAACGCGACTCGGGTATTGCTTCTTCTCGGATACACAGTCGGTGGTAGTAGTGACTTGCGAAGAAAGAAAGCGGATGTTTGCATTTTCCTTCCGATAAATAGTTGTGCAGCGGTTAATAAACAACTTATGCGTTCTTATGCGTATGCTTTTAACCAAGACGTTGTTTATCGGTCAATAAACAATGGACTATTTATGCGTATAAATTAAACCATGGCGTTAGTCTGAGTTGTTAACTTACCACGCATGCCTGCAAAATGATCGCTTAAATTATGATAATAATTAAAGTTCAACTCCGTGCGTTTTACAGCGTAAATAATAACGATGCTTGCAATTAAGTACAGGGTTGGCTAGGGCAACTTAATGACTTACAGAAAACAGGTTTTTATAAAATTTTATTATATAAATATTGTTAACGTAGGTTTGAAGGGAGTGTTGAGCAATGAAATCCGTATGTAACGTAATTTCGAAAGCGGGGGTAGAAACAGTGTGCACAATGTGTTTAGGTGATCTAACTAAAATGAACGAGCATCGTGTCCCATACTGTTGAGCACTACTATTGGTATTGTTGCGTTATGTTCCCATAAAGCGGGAGGCAGTAACCTTTGCAGATATACATCCGACCGTCTGTACGTTTATCCGTCTGACTAGCATAATTGTGATCTTTCTGTCACAAGGCATAATGTATGTGCGTAAAGTGACGTCCACAATTAGCCTGTGCAGTCTCGACAGGCTAATTATCGATGACATTCCTCATGCACTTAATTATTTTTTAGAAGCGACCTCCTTAAAACTGACTTAAAAGCGGATAGTTTTGACCCGGATTAGCTCGTGTGGACTGCACATGTAAATTTCGGATGGCGCTTTACGCATATGCTTAAATCCAAGTTCACAGAACGCGGCTGATATTGTACCAAGTGCGCCGATGATCCAGCATAGACTACACTTGAACAGGAAGAAGACAACAACTGACTTTCAACATTGAACAATAACAACATATTTTGTAGCGCTTACCCAAATCCCGGTGTTAAACACCTAAACAAGCTCGAGATGGTGTGTTGATATGATGTCCATCTTACACTCGACCTTTCTCCGATTCGTTAACCACTCATTTCCATTAACCTGGAGGCGTTCTCAAGAGCTCCTCGAAAGACAGCGACCATAAGTTCTATACAGGAAATGGACTCTCTGTTTGAGTGTCTTAATATGCTTTCGAACCAGGGAACTTTCGAATAAATGTCGCTTAAATAAATGAGCCGCGCTATGAGAAAACGGGACTTATTTTCATGAATTCCGCATAGGCTAATCAGGCTCGACACGGTCCGCTTTTACGGTATTTTTCGTTTAAAGTTAGTGTATTTTTAGTAAAAATCCGATTAAGGCGTAAAGTGCCGTCCATGATTAGCCAGTGTGCAATACACAATATAATCTGGGAAGATACTTTACGCACATGCATTTAGCATTGTTTCCCAGTGCGCAGCTCAATGTAGTTTAAACTACACTCTTAGTAAGGTCTTATAGTGTTGAACACCAAAATGCGGTGCTAAAAAGCGGTATCCGGTTACATGATGCATGGTGTCCCAAACAGACAAAATGTTTTTGTTACGGTAAAACATATGTATTTTAGATTTTGTTGCGTTTGATGCGGTACTTTGTATACACACTTTATTTTTTATAGATAATGATTATTATATTAAAATAGCATTTTATGACAGCTATGAATAGCCATTATGAATAAAATAAAAAATTACGATGCGTTTGGAAATCGATCAAGTTATTACCATGTAGTCATTTGGTATTCTTTAGAATTCCAGGATGCGAATTTTAAGGAAGAAGTACTAGTACGACAATTGGCCTATTTTTCTTGTTATAGAAGCCTCATTCTGATAAAACTTCGTGTAATGCATGTGCGTTAAGTGTCGTCCCAGATTAGCTATGCAGTCCGTACAGGCCAAACAGGGATAGCACATTCCGAATAAACCAGTTTTTCGTTTAGAAAATACTTCCTTTCAATCAAAAATTTCATATAAGCGGAAATCGTACGTCCTGATTAGCCGATGTTCCCATGTCGAGGCTATTTTTGTTTAATTTATTTGTTGATGTACATTATCCGTTTAATTCTACCATGAAATATATATTTACATGTACCCAAACATTTCGTTTATATTAACCTGTGTTTTACCCAGATTGTCTGTAACAGCAGTTTTCGCGTTTGAGCCGTAAACTTTTCTAATTACGCAATAAATAGAACAACAATTTCGGAAGTCTTCATAAAAATTCATATACAAACAATAACAGTTCAATACATTTGATCCTCGCTCTCGGAAAACGAGGTTTAATGCAGGTGCATAAAGTATCAGCACACATTAGTCTGTGCATTCCGATTGTATTGTATTTAGATTGTAACTGGATTGTAACTGGTGATTGTGAACTGGATGTTTGCTAATAAGAGATTTCCTTTAATGGGAATAAAAACAATAACAGCGGAAAGTGTCGTCCATTATTAGCTATCGCACAGATATGTATCTTTCCGAAAATACTCTATTATGCGATAGTTTTCGTGCGCCATACATACATTCTTTGCTAATAGCTTAACGTCACACCTACACATCACATATCGATTGTTTTATATAAAATATTTTATCAAATATTGGCATGATTAATTACACTCAGTTTTTGAAACGGGCTTGACAACGTTGCGTACCTAGTGGGTTTCACGATCAATTGATGAATGCGTTATCAAAGGAATACGTCATTCAACAGGGGCAATTTGTCCTTCTAAATTTAGTAAATTCACATATTTCTTCGGGCATCATTAAGAGCGGTCGAGATAGCTCTAAGGTTGTTAGTCGCCCTGGGGATCTCTGCAGCCCCTATGTTTGTGAAAGCTTACCCGTATATTTATGTATATTGTACAGTTCGTACAGTTTGTCGCCTATCACATTGAGAGCGGTCGGGATTGTCGGGTATATCACAGGCTAATCAGGGACCAAACTTCCGACTAAACTGTATTTTTGCTAAGAAGAGAGTTCCTTTAATCGAAAAAAACAAACACAATACAAGCGAAAAGTGTCGTCCCACTCATGTATTAAGCCCCGAATAGGAGATGAGAGTAGTTACAAGGATCGGTAATTTCAACAAGTGTCTAGCGTGATTTGTTTAAAATAAATTTATTTGTGCATCGAATTCACTGTTTTCAACACGTTGACAATATGTTGTACTCTTTTTTTGTCTATACGTTTTCAAGCCTTGATTCCTTGTTTAGTTGCAAGTAATGCTCCATTAACAATGCTATCAGACCAGAGTGAATGCCCTCTAAAAACACCCTTTGATGCTGTAATCTACCCAGGATGCCCCGGGTTTATGTGCACCAACGGAACGTGCGTCCCGATGACGCAGAGCTGTGACATCATGATTCAATTCCCGAATGGGGACAACGAGATGGACTGTTTGACCGATGACCGAGGTCCGAGCGTTTCTTTGCGTATGCATTTTTAAACGGATCGATTATTAAGTTGCAAACTCCGCTCAGGCCATGCTTAAACAAATGTTTGTGTACCACCGATACAGTATTTATATAAACTGACCGATAAGTCCATATATGACCATCCCGTATAGGTAAACTAATTAAACCAAAGGACAAATACTGAATTGATCGAACAGTTTATTTATCTCCCGCATTCAATCAAGTCTATATCACTATTGCTAGATTATGTATCCCATTGTTAGCCAGAAAGTCATAAGATCATAAGAAACTCATAATAACGATAAGAATCAAAATTGATAAAGTCAAGATATAAATCAAAGATTCGAATTTCAATATCATATTCAAACTATGTATATTATCGATGAGTAAAAACGCTTATTGGTTCGATATTCATAGATACTTCATGTAGGAGACACCACACCTTGTATAAACAAGCGTCAACCTAAAAAATATCATACACGGCTCATATACCTATTTGGCGTTCAATAGACGAGTCACGTGATCAATGGTTGGCGCGTATCGTTTTTTTTTCAATCAGCGTTAATTTTGACTAAACTTGGAAATATTAACAATAATACTTAATCAAAGTGTGGTAAATTTAGCTCTACAGTGAGAAATATCAACAAGTTGACGTTTATTACTAGTGGAAAAACGTTTAGTTGCGTTCTTATGGTTATAAAAACGAGTTATCAACAAACGGATTACCCCTCCCACTACAAATACGCGGCCATGATGGATAGTTGAATCGTTATAATTCTAGAGGTGAGCACAAAAAACAGCGAAATATCGATAAACCGATTGAATGAGAACATTATATTACAATTATAAGCTTATTTATATAAACCGTCCATGGGAAAAACACGCAAGCGTAAAAACAGCAGTAACGGTAGCAATAACTCCAGTAGTAGCAAGGGACAAAACAAAGTTGCAAAAAACAAGTGTAGTTCTGGGGGAACAACGGATTTAACAAACGGTGTATTGAGTGAAAAGTGCAACGCTAATTTCAGTGTTAGTGACGCTATCCACGGTGCTCATTCCGTACTATTCAGTGACTCCGGGATGGATAACTCAGTGTTTGTACCAAATGAAGGGGAGGCCGGAAATGGAGCCGAGAGAAGCACCCTATCACAGGTCAGTCAACCCCCCAACTCAGAGATAATGAGTTTCCTGAGATCCATGGAGCAGGCTATGAACAATAAATTTGCAAGTATTAATAAAAAGTTGGAAACACTAGATAAACTTGAGACAAAAGTAAACGGCATAGAATCTGAACTTTGCAAGCTGTGGAATGTTGTGCAAGAAAATAATAAAATTCAGAGCGAAAAGCTAAACAAGATTGCTGAAAACGTTTCGTCGCTTGAGTTCGCTTTAGCAGAGTCACAGAGCGCCATTACACAACTGCAGCAAGAAAAGTCCGAATTATCAGAGACCTTAAATTACATGCAAGCGCAGTCAATGCGGAATAATTTAATATTCTCCGGCATCATCGAAACCCCGTCCGAAAAGCCTGACGATACCGAACGTCTACTGCGCTCTTTCATAGAAGAAAACCTGAAAATGCCCCAGGATGCTGTCAAGTGTATTAATCTTGAGAGAGTGCATCGTATTGGTGTTAGGCAAAGCGGTAACCAACCACATCCTCGTCCGATTGTTGCAAAATTCTCACTGTTCAAGGACAGAGAAAGCGTGCGGAAATCAAGTTGGAACCTTAAAGGAACCAATTTCTATGTCAGTGAGCAATTTCCAAAGGACGTTGCCGACCGGCGCAAAAGCTTGATGCCCACCTTCCGGAAAGCACGTGCTGATGGCAAAAATGCATGGATAAGCTACGACAAACTGTACATAGACGGTGTTCCGGTGCGTCCGGACAGTTCCACAAGCAACAACAGCAGCGGTAGCAGAAAGTAGGGACTTCCGGAGGCTGAAATAAAAGTTCTTTCTTGGAACGTTCAAGGACTTACAAATATAAAAATTAACGATGAAGACTTTTTAAACTACATTCGTAAATTTGATATTATTTTGTTCTTTGAAACATGGGCTAATAACTCAGCTTGTTATGACATTGATGGCTATAAATGTTACCTTTTTAACAGGAAAATTCAGAACAAAAAATCGAAACGCTCTAGTGGCGGAATAGCAATTTATATTAAGCAATCTATTGCGAAGGGAATTTCTATTGTTAAAAATTACCAGGATGCAATTGTGTGGCTTAAATTAGATAAGCTTTATTTTAATCTTACGGAAGACATTTTTCTGGCTAGTGTTTATATCTGGCCTGAGAATTCCCCTATGTATAATATTTTGAATGTCAATTTATTTGATATCTTACAAAATGAAATTAATCTATTTCAAACAAATGGTAAAGTTTTTTTAGCTGGCGATTTGAACGCTCGAGTAGGAAATAAGCGAGACTTTATTGTATGTGACCGCACAGTTAATCTTTTAAATGACCAATCTTACATAAGTGATTCTCAACTTCCACGAAATTCAATGGATTCGCAAACTAACTGTTTTGGTACGAAGCTTCTTGACATGTGCAAATCGCTCTCATTGAGAATAGCTAACGGTAGACTTAGCCATGATAGTTTCGGCGCTTTTACGTTCATGAATTCACGTGGTTCAAGTGTTATTGATTACTTGTTACTACGCGAAGAAAATTTTAATCTTATAACACATTTTAATGTTGAATCTCACTCAGAATGGTCCGATCATTGCCCTCTAGCATTCAATATCATGTGTAATACTGCAATATCGAGAGGTAATAATGAATCGACTACAACACGTCTTATCTGGTTAGATCAGCATCGAGAAGAATTTCGACAAAAATTAATCGCAAATGTACATGTATTTAACAGTATTAGCGATGATCTTGATTGTAATAACGTTGACAGTATTGATTATTGCGTGGAGAGATTTTCGAAAATATTAAACGAAGCTGGTGAGGCTCTATTTTCTAAGACCGTTAAAAGTGGAAAATCTAACTCTAAAAATACATTCTTTAAGAAAGCAGAGTGGTTTGATAACGACTGCCGACTAGCTAAATCTGCCTATTTCAAAGCTCTAATGGAATACAATACAAGCAGATCAGATATCGATAGAATGCTTATGATAAATAAGAAGACATTATACAAACGTACTGTTAAATCGAAACGTCAGCAACATAAAAGCAAAAAATTAAAAGAAATCGTTAGTCTTAGACACTCAAAGCCTAGAGATTTTTGGAAGCTTTTCAGTAAAAATAAAACCAGCATAAGTGACTCGTTGTCCATTGATGATTTTTATAATTATTTTCAATCTCTCCAGAACGATTTAAAGCACGTAGATCATACCCAAGCAGAACAATTTTGCAGTTTTTATAATTTTAACACTGATAACGGCAGATTTGAAGAACTAGATAGTCCAATTACCACTGACGAAATCGATAAGGCAGTTCATCGGCTTAAACGCAATAAATCGTGTGGCTGTGACTTTTTGTTAAACGAATATTTCATCGAAAGTTTAGATATATTATCACCACATCTATTAAAGATATTTAATGCTATATTGAATTCAGGTCATTTTCCTCCAGAATGGTCCAAGGGGTTCATTGTGCCTGTTTTTAAAAAAAATGACCATGACGATGTGCGTAATTATAGGGGGATAACTCTGGTAAGCTGCATGTCTAAACTTTTTACGAGCATTCTAAACAGTCGTTTAAATAACTGGATTGAAAATAATAACATTTTAAGTGACGCACAATTCGGCTTCCGAAAGGGCCGTTCGACTACTGACGCTATATTTGTACTAAATGCTATTATTCAAAATGTCGTGAATTCAAACGGACGTTTGTACTGTTGTTTTATCGATATGAAACGTGCATTTGATTCGGTCTATTTAAATGGACTATGGTATAAGCTTTACAACGCAGGTATTAACGGTAAATTATTAACGCTCATCAAAGACATGTATCATCAAGTTAAATGCTGTGTAAAAAAGTGTAATTCATACTCAGATTTCTTTAATTGTGCGATTGGACTCAAACAGGGGGAGGTACTCTCGCCGGTGCTGTTTTCTCTATTCTTAGATGACCTTGAACTATTTTTAGAAAAAGACGTCAATTCTGGACTTTCATATGATGACCTGATATTTATACTTATGCTTTTTGCTGACGATATGGTAATATTCGGCAAGTCTGTAACTGACCTACAACAAAGTATTAACAACCTTAGTGAATACTGCGATCTTTGGGGTCTAGAAGTTAATATTAGCAAAACTAAGGTAATGGTATTCAGAAAAAGAGGACCGACTTTAAACAATGAAAAATGGTCATTTAAAGGTGAACAGTTAGATATAGTTGATGATTTCAATTACTTAGGAACAGTTTTTAATTACACGGGCTCGTTTTTACTCAACGCTGAATCTCTTGCTGGGAAAGGTCTTAAAGCCCTAAATGTTTTAATGATTAATTTAAAAAACCTTGACATTAAACCCAGTATTGCTTTTCAACTTTTTGATGCATTCGTGGGTGCGACCTTAAATTACGGTTGCGAGATATGGGGATTTGATAAGTTTATCGAAATAGAACGTATACATCTAAAATTTTGTAAAAGGCTCCTAGGTATCAAAGCATCTAGCAGCAGCATGGGAGTATATGGGGAACTAGGAAGGTATCCACTTTACATTAACAGAAACGTTCGTATAATAAAATACTGGTGTAAACTTATCCATTCAAATAACATAATCATATCAAAATTGTATGAACGTTTCAAAAGTATGAAATTATGTAAAGGTAATTGGGCTTTAAATGTGAAGAAGTTATTGGATACCTACGGATTTTCATACGTATGGTACAATCCCTCCTCTGTCAATCTCGATACCTTCCATATTGTATTTAAGTCAACTGTTATAGACGTTTTTAAGCAATCCTGGTACAATTCGATTAATAATAGCAACTCATTAATGACATACAAATTATTCAAATGCACCTTTGAGTTTGAACCATATCTTGATTATTTGCCAAACAAATTGCGAATATGTCTTTCCAAATTACGATTATCGTCACTCAACTTAGCAATTGAAACAGGTAGACATAACAATATAGAAAGATCTCAGCGATTATGCACAAAATGTCAAGTCAGAGATATTGAAGACGAGTACCATTTTATCATGATATGCCCAGCCTTCAATGCACTGAGAAAAGAACTAATCAAAGCCTACTATTATAAAAGACCAAGTATGTTTAAATTTGTTGACTTAATGGGTACTTCAAACAAAACACAAGTAAGGAACCTGAGCAAGTTCATATGTAGAGCCTTAATGCAGCCCCACATAGCTAACTAACCCTGGATATTCAAATATTAACTAATTAATTTTCCTTCATCTTATTGTTGGGTAAATAAACCCATTCGTCTGTACAAGTTCTTTTTACATTCACCTTATTTATCATCTGTATGTTAGCCTAGCACAACTTAAATATTATTGTTGCATATTTTGTAAATTGTAAAACAAAAATCAATTTTTGTATAATTACTTTTTGTTTTGTTAATTATCTATGTTGTACAGTTAAGTATATTTCAAATAATTCATGTACATGTATAGTCTGAACGCATGTTCCAATTTTACTTATCTTGAACAAAGTTGTTAAAATGTTAACTAACTAAGTTTTCTTCATCTCATAGTATATTTTTTTCCATATCAATTTGTCTTGTATAACGTTTAAATAATTGCACTATGTTTTTGGTTTTCATCCTCCAATAGTTTTTTGAAAGTTAATAACAAAATTATTGTATTCATCATCCGTATATGTTAATCTAGCAAAACACGAATACTATATTATTATTTTTTTTTTATTAATATTTGTAAAACAAATCTTTATTGTATATAACCTAATAACTAAAGTCATGTATGTATGTATATAATCTTTACGCGATCAATATGAGATTTAAATATTCTTATTTGTACTCACGTTGACACTATGCTATGTATACCTATTTTGTAAATGACAAAAAACTGTAAAGTTTACGTCAATAAAACATTCTGTCTGTCTGTCTGTCTGTTATAATAGTGAACTCAACTTAGATCATGAGCCGCGTTCGAGGAAAACGGAGTTTAATGCATGTGCAGGATAAACAGACTTATGCGACGGAACCACGGACTGTCTGGATGGCACTGACGATTGGCACAGCTGTAATTAGACCACCACCCCTTGACCTGTGTTAGGTATGAATTTCACGCCTGTTATACAACAACCACCCCTTGAGCTATGTTAGGTATGAATTTCACGCCTATAATACAACCACCACCCCTCAGTCTGTGTAGGGTATGTATCAAACGCCTGTAATTCGAATGTAACATGTGGCCATGTGGTAGGTCGGTATCACACGTTTGTAATTCGATAACCACACCTCAACCAGCGTTAGGTATGTAAAAATCGGCCCTCGGATTGTGGTATACTATACAATACAATAAACGAACACTAGCGTATTTTAAATGTTAATGAAATTATGGTCATAGGTTGTAGTGTCAATTCTAATTAAACATGCTGAATATTTCGAGCTAAAACAGAGGGACGATCAGAGTGATGTCACTAGATCGACGCGGCGTGGTCTCGTGGAGGTACGACTTACCGGAAGTGACGACGAGTTTGGCACAGGAGTGTTGCGATACTTGGACTGACACGGAGGCTACTGGAGATCGCAGTAAACGGAGTGAGTAAAAGTGGATTATTTCCTAGTTAAAATCTCAATCGAAAATAATGCCATATCTCAGGTGACAGCGTTGGTTTTACAAAACACGCATGATTTGCTTGCTACAGTATTCTAATGATTAAATACAGTGTTCATCGAAATTATTCAAACTAAAGTGACGTCATTTCTTAATCCATTTTAGCCTCGCGTTGTGAAAAAAAAGAGCTTTATGCACAGGGTGATCAGGGAAAAACGTTTCGCCTAAACTGGATATTTGCTTAAAAGGGACTTCATTTAAAAAAAAAAAAATATTATTAAAGTGGAAAATGTCGTCCCTGATAGCCTTTGCGGACTACACAAGTTAATCTGTGACAACCGTTTCACACAGGTATTAAGCCCTGTTTTCCCACAGCAAGGTTCATTTACTTGTTAGCTTGTACGACACGCGATCGATTATGTTTGTTGTCGAAAGTGTTCGATGCGTATTGAATATATACTTTTATAAATTATTCCTAATTAAAATTAGGATTCTCGGTAGTTCCGTTAAGAATACATGTCAAGACAAATCAATGAGCTGTATGTGATGTAAAAAAAAGTCGTGCCCTACTAAGTCACGGTGTCTATACCACGTGACTTTTTCGGATCTGTGTTGGGAGAATAACGCGCGACCCAGTTAACATTTTTGAGGATCCCTTTTTAAATAGTCCACCATTTTTAATGGGATAAAGTGGAGAGACCGCTCATTCGTGAGAGTTTTGTAAAGGTATCATGATCTGTTTAAACAAATAAGTATTTTTTCAGTTAAGTGCAACCGCGCGTTTGAACGGTTAGAAAAATATCGGATCAGTGTGCGGACTTCATATTACAAACGCGCGGTTTCACTTTACAAATAAAATACGTATTTGTTTAAAAATATAATAGCTATAGCCTTTACCTTTAATTTTGGACGCGGCGTGCTAGACACACCCGTCACATTGAGCGACACATCTGAAACGAACATAAACATCCAGATTCTAGCTTTCTTCTAGTCTAAAATAAAGTATCATTGCCCATAGTTGACGGTTCCACCAAGCCAATGTTATATATAGCTATAGATTTCACGGGTCGTGTCAAACAAAACAATGATTCTCTGTGTTAAATTTTAAAATAATACGAAATAGCACAACACTTCAAGAAAACGTTCTTGTGGATTGGGAATGTCATGTATTGATAGGGAAGCAATTTTATATTTTAAATCGCATAAGCGCTTATGAATATATTTGCTATCCCTTACTTAAGATAAATCGTGTAATATGGAAAACAAAGACTTGCAATTTATTTATTTATTTAATTTCAATTGTTTAGATATATATTTCTTCAACAACGATTTCAATTCTTTAAACGATTTAATACATGCTTATCTTTGTCTAAGCTTATCTAACGTTCAGAGCTTATTGAGACAATCGTGTTATTAATGTTTTACATAAATTATATAACATATATTCGCCTGTCACAAGGCCGCTCGTGTCTGGAAGGTCTAGTGCAGGTTAGCCACGGATTTTGCGCGCGGGAAGCAACTGTCGTCGCCCGAATGCTGAGCTTCAAGTAAGTCCATAGCTGGTATTATTACATCTTAGAAATACAGCATCTTACGGTTTATTTAATCTTTATATTCTGATCAGAATTCTAAGGCTTAATGCAGTATGTAGGCCGACATTACAACGAGTCTCGGTCTGGGAATATAGAGCCTAATCCATTTGCGGAAAGGCTCGTCCCGGATTAGCATAGGCAGCCAGCACAGGCTAGTCAGGAACGGTACACAGAAACAGTTTTGCCAAACAGTCTAATTTTAGCGGGCAATCCGGAGATCGACTGTTCGCATATACAGTGCGTCTCCAGCGTCAAGTGTTCTTTTAACACGACCGACTGTTGCAATGACTTCACTGACCCCTCATTCAGGGGTAAGAGGCAGTCCCGTGGGTGTAGACGGACCATCCCGAGGACGAAGGTAGGTAGTATCGTTAGCAGAGGCTTAACGTAATACAGTCCCTTGGTAAGGAAGGACCACAGTGAGCAATATGTAATAAGCCGCGTTCTGGCAAAACTGGGATTTGCTTTCGGTGTTTAAGATGTGGTTTGTTTCGTTTAAAGGAAGAATCCATTTACGGCGGAAATTGTTCTTCCTGATAAGCATTAGTAATGAGTAGGGATATGGGTTCACATTTATTTTTCTAAATCTTTAAGCAAGTCTGTCCTTATGTTGGTCAGAAAATAATCCAGTATGTATACAGTTTTAAACAGGGTTTAAATGGGACCTTCAAAAATCATCTCAATTAGTTAGTCTTTGTTGATCCATATTATTATGTCCTGTTCGATGCTTTTTAAATGTAATTGATTCAGCATTTTCTGGACGTAGAATATCGTTAAAAGTTTATGTCAATAATATAAATAGTGTACCCTATATTTAAACGTCATAACTGATATTAGTTTACATATATACAAGTGAATTATACGTTAAGAGAATCTGTTTACGGGTCGACTTTTATCGTACTTCAACAATTACTCTGTTTACAGGTCGACTTGAATCGTACTTTAATCATACTCTGTTACTATTCACACTCGTAACATACTTAAACATTTACAGTGGACCACGTGACCACGCCTATCTGACCACGCCCTCCTACACAGGAAGTGACACACCTGTTCGACTTCAGTTCTGAGTACAGCAATGTATATTTTTAACAAGCACAGACACATAACGCTTGATTTGTTTTTAAATCAGAATGTCCATACTTTTCTATGAATTGAAATTCCCATACTAGTATTTGGAACTTGAAAAAAATATAGACATGTGTTTAATGCTTTTATGTTTCAGACGAGATAATGTTTGGGGCACCAAATCCGTGTGCATGCTTTCCGTATAAAAATGCATAATTATTGTTTGGTTCGGATAACAACAACATCATCAAAACGCTGCTAAATTCAATCATACAGATGCGTCTTGGTGAGAAGCTGAATATGCAAACATGTAATTTCTATGACGAACACTTTGCCATCCCACGATTTTCACTTCTAGAAAGTATTTATCGAGATTATGTTTTTTTTTTAAATTATTTTCAGTACAAAATCCAGGGGTCGGGCACAGGAGCTCTGAGCGTTTTCTGCTCCTCGGCCCATTTGGTTCAGCAACTTTCTGACACGGAATAATAGCCTGGTTCTGGGAAATATGGGCTTAATGCACGTAAGTGCACGTAAGTGAATGTTTATCACAGATAAGCCTGTGGAGTCAGCACAAGCTAATCACTGACGACACTCAAATGGATATTCTTTAAGGAGAGACTTCCTGCCAACGAACCATTCAATGAAAGCGGAAAGTGTCGTCACTGAATTGCCTGTGCGGACTGCATTGGCTAATCTGGGATGGCACTTGACGCACATGAATTAAGCCAAGTTTTGTAAGAACGAGGCTCATATTAATTATAAAATTAAGAAATAATTCTTTTACGTTATAGTTTGTTGTCGAATAACCCACGGCCGGAAGTTTAGATGCGTAGGAATTAAATCACGAGTGCGAAGCACGAGTGATTTGAAACCACGCATCTAAACTGCCGGCCGTGGGTTATTCGACAACAAACTATAACGTAAAAGAATTATTTCGATTCTAACACGGTTTTTTCTAAAGATTTATACAATGTATCTAATTTTTCTTGCGTTCTACTTTATGTGAAGTTCCGCCGATAAAAAAACTTTCGGCTGTTCTGTCAATCAGATCACCTCCCTCAATTAAAGCCAAACTGGATGGAAAAAAACGGGTCATTTCATCCGTTTGATTAAATAAGAACAACACCAACTTGTGTAAACTTAGTTGTGAATAGTGTTTACAGTACTCAACGTCTCAGCTTCATCCGTTATTCAGTTACACATGGTGTTTCACGTGTTTGTGAACATGAAGTGTTTTTCATTTTTGGAATTTATTTATTGATATTTATATTAATCGTGCTGGAATTAATGGGAAATGGGTTCAATTTTACGCATTTGTTTTAATTGCATAGTTTTTTGTCACGTGACTTTCATTAATAAAATACCGGATTATTACGCTGGTGGAAAATGTATCGGCATGTTTTGGTCAGTCATAGCGCGTGCTGTCAGTGTATAAGCTCCGCCCATAATTATTGCAGAATAACCCATGGACGATTTCCTTCTTTGTTTATATGAAAGTTTGCACGCGCCGTGTTAGAATAGTTAATAACATACATTTATTTTTATCCTTTATATAGTCTATGTTTCTTCTATAAAATCTATCAGCTGTGTTGAAAAGATTTTTGATTTTCGCGCTGTGCGTGGAGTGCATCAAATAATTAAATTTCATGTTGCTAGCTCTTGTATGATATACTCATTAACAGTGTTGGCTTTGTATTGTATTGAACTGTACCAAAATGTAGTGTTTTTTAATTATTGTGCAGATAGTTACCGGCTATCTTTTGTCAGAGCCCGAGGAGCGTCATCGTCACGTGATATAATGCTCGATGACGTCACCGTGTCTGATGACGTCTGTGGCGGTAAGCAAGAGATCACTTTTCATTAAATTAAAAAGTGCACTTACGGTAGAATTCACACCAACGATCTTTCTATCACAAGACCAGCACCGATGTATCTGTATTGTAGCCATGTTCGGGACGATACCAAACGTTTATCCAAGAGGTACTGTTTAAATTTGTCGCATAAGTGAAGTCAATTTTGAGGGTCGGAATGCCCCGATGTTTGCGGTGTAGATTTGCTTGAAATGAACAAGCGCATGGGGCTGCAAACGCCAATAATTTAAATAAATAAAGTGTTTCCCCTGGTATTATGATTATTAGTAAAATAATCCATTTTTTTAGTAACTACGTTTAAAGATATTTTTAAAGATATGATAATCTATGACGATGACCCTCTAAGAAAATGTTAAAAAAATGACTTAAAAATATATTATTACATATAATGGGCATCCACAAATAACTACAGAGATCGGTGTATGTATAAGAAAATATGTATGTAATGTTGCAGAGAAATCCCTGAAAACTATACCGAATAACGGCATGTATTTTGGTAAGACTAGTATGCCTGGAGCCTCGTTCTGGGACAACTGTGTTATAAATCAGTTGCATGAGCGACTTAATCATGTTATTATTAAAAGGGACGTAAGTATTTTGAGAACCTGGGGCCTTGGAACAGGGGCCTGGTAGTGACTTATGCATGTGTATGATATATATTTCATGTCGCATGTGCAGTTGTGCATCATCAGTGACAACTCGAACTGAGGGTAGAGAATACGATGTACAGACTGTCGACAGGTGCTGGTTTTATTTTTTTTATAAATATATACTATGAAAGGGTATATGAATATTTAAGTCTCGTTCTTGCATACGGGGTTTAATGCATGTGCGTAAATTTCAATCCCACATTTGCCTGCACAGTCCGCACAGAATTATCAGGGACAAAACTTTCAGCTTACACTTAATTTCCGCTAAGCAGAGACCTCATTCAAACCATAAATGCCATTAAAGCGAAAAATGTCGTCCCAGATTAGCATGTAGTGACTGCACAGGCTCACATGGGGCAAGGCTTCACGCACATGTTGTAAGACCAGTATAAGCCGGAACAAATTTGGGATGGTTTCAGTGCCTGTTCTATGTTTATCGAGTAAACCGGTGTCCTGAGATTTGTTCACACGGACAATTGTTCCCACGCTACATTATTTTGACAGCTCGACAATTTTTTTACAATATTTTGACAGCCCTGATATTCGTTCCTACGTTATTTTGACAGCCTTGAAATTCGTTGCTAGGTTTGAAATACTTGGATTGTTATTGGATAATACATTAACATCTTTGGACAAACACAACTATTATTCGTACTCCTTAAATCAAATTAGTTACGAACATATCTGTAAAATTGGCACTAAATCGGAAGTTTTGTAAATGCGCGTTAAACTAGCGTAAGTTGCATCTCTTTTCATGACTTAAATGGGTCCGATAAACATCCCCCGCGACCGATGAAGTAATGAAGATCAACGCATCCACTTCCGGTAAAACATGGCCCTCCCTATTGAAAAATTAACCGTGTGTTTTGTACATGAACATATCGAATTCTATTACGACCCCCATTTAAAAAATTAAAATAAGTGTGTGTTGTTTTGAAACAAACCATTAGCAGATTCTAATGTTGTGGAAGTAGTTTCGGAAAATCCTAGAAATGTTTCAGTAAAATGCATGTGGACGACACACAAATAATGTCTGAATTATGAAGCGCAATAAAACATATTTTGTGCAACTGGAAAAAGTCAACAAAATATGTTAAGATCGGTTAATTTTGTATACAATTTGTATTAATAAGCATGATAGCTGCACTGAGTTTAAAAATACATGTGCCTTCAATTAGATTAAAATTCAATACTTGAATACATATATTTCAATTGGTTTTTAAGACTACTTCCTTCTCGCCGATGCCTCGACCGGAA
This sequence comes from Dreissena rostriformis, assembly GCA_007657795.1. Lineage (NCBI taxonomy): Eukaryota > Metazoa > Mollusca > Bivalvia > Myida > Dreissenidae > Dreissena > Dreissena rostriformis. Next base: position 28,166 of record VMBQ01002640.1, read on the forward strand.
GTAGCGGCGACATCACATCGGTGAAACTGAAGTTAGGATAAGCAGGGAAATGGGAGCTTTCTCAAATTTGTTCATGTTCGCCGACATATTGCAAAGTACAATAAATCTATATGTAGCGTCTAAGTGTTTTAAAGTTATTAAAACATCAATTATAGCTAGACCATAATTTGTCAATCTGTCATAATAAATCGCGCATAGTTTGATTGTTTAATGCTACGTCATGACAAATACTTGGGACTTACAGTAGACTTGGGACAATCCCACCGATACCACGGTTTAAACAATGTTGACGTACTTAATCAACCGATGGCAGTTTTATTCAAATAATAACGGTTGATAAAGGACTTATCAAGACTAAAGCTTTCCGGAGGATTCCGGAGTTAGTCGATGCATCACGATTACCAACGACACGGAATAAACAACATAAGCACATTATCTCAAATAATTGCAATTTAATTTAGGTAATAATGGTTGATAAGAATGTGATGTTGAGAATAAGTCAGCATTGTTTGTACCAACATATCAGTGGGATTTAAGCTTGCTTATTCATTTAAAGGGTCAAGTGTGAACTTCCTGCTTATACAGTTATCACGTCTCGGCTTTATGTTTGCGAGCTATTGGAGCTATAGTTATGGGAAAACAAGGCTTAATGCACGTGCGTACGGTGTCGTCCCAGATTAGCCTGTGAAGTCCGAACAGATTAATCAGGGACGGCACTTTCCGCCTAAACTGGATTTGAGTCGAGAAAGGCTAACTTTAAACGAAAAATTTCATCACAGCGGAAAGTGTCGTACCTTATTAGCTTGTTCAGACTACACTGGCTAGTCTGGAACGATCTATTATACGATCATTCATAAAGCCAAACATTGTTCATATGAGCCTCGTTCTGATAAAGGTGGGCTTAATGCAAGTGCGTAAAGTGTCATCCCATATTAGCCTGTGCAGTCTGTACATACTAATCAGGGACGATGCTTTCCGTCTAAACTGTATGTTCGCTAAAGAATGACCTACGTTTAACAAAAACTTCCATAAAAGTGGAAAGTGTTGTGCCTGATTAGCATGTGCGGACTGAACAGGCTTATCTGGGACGACACTAACGCACATGCATCTATCACGGTGTTCCCAGAACGAGACTCACATGCTCCAGCTTTAAGGTTTCCGTCCCTTCGTTCTGTACAGCTGAGCAAGAGAAACACACCTGAAACGTGCGTGCCTCTGGTTAAGCAGATCGGGTTGCATGCGACTTTGAGGGCGGAATCTGCGGGTACCGTCTCGAGTTGTCAGCCCCTGCTAGCTACCAGATGGGGCCCAGAGATGACTCCGGTGGGTAAGGTTATAAAAGCTGAAAGAAGATTTGGTTGTGCACTGACTATCTGCGTGCGAGTTATCATCGCGGTTATCGCAGCCCCGTCATATTTACATAGTGATACCAATATAGTTGCATATTGTTCAGAAATACGAACTCGTGATTTTCACCGATCAGATGTCTCGCATTGTTTCCGATTTATTATAATCTGAATTACCCTCTCTTTTTTATCTTTTTCCTTCCTGTCTTAATTCAAACAAACATCGAAAATCACATGTGTTTACTGTGTCATTTTATTGGTTTATAAATCCATATTCATATACTAACTCATCCGACCACATACTCACATCACTTATCTGCTTCTTCTTCTCCATTCGTTTCTTCCTATATCCTCTCTTCCTTCCTTTTTCTCCTTTGAAACAAATACAGAAAACCATCCATTATTATTATATGTTACTTACATTATCTAACTCACGTATTCATTCATAAATTCACACTCATATACGTACTAAATCATCGACATAATATCACCACTGAAAGGTCGCCGTGGTGAGGTAGATATGGTGTTCTTCTAGCGACCGGGTGGTTAAGGGTTCTACCACCGTGTAGAACCAACCATCAGGGACGTTATGTCTCCTCCTTTCAGCTGATTTCCTCCCTTTTGATATCAAACTTATTTTACAAATAGTTATAAACTATGCTTGATCAATACAGAAATGAAATGAAGCTAAATCATGTAAGTTGGGTATGGCATTTTTCTCCTCTTAGTGGGTTCTTAAATCACACCACTAAGTCATATATTCTCAATTTATTTTGCAACAGTAATGATAACCAATCTGTCCAAAAGTTTGCGATAACAAATAGTATTTGCCATGCCAGATAATAATTGTTTTTACCGCGAAAAGTCTGAAGCAAAGACGAATGCATTGAAGCTACCTGTATATAACATTTGACACAATGGTGTTTGAACATATGAAAATGTATTGCATGTACGTATGTCTCGATTCAAGCTTAACATACCACTTCCAAACTGACTGTAGTAAAAATTCTTAATTAAAACTTATAAGCTTATAACACAAACACTAAATTGCTCGGTTCCCTTGTTATATTGTGTGCATCATCGGATAGCCTACCTTATTTCTGTAGTAAAATACGCGGTCGGGATTTTGTTACTATAACAAACAAGGGCATATGGGGTTTGCTTATTTATTATAGTGATATCTCACTCGACAATGAGCGTATAGTATCTGAACATCATCCCGAAGATCCGCGATGCTGCATATGTTGCGCCAACGACCTTTGACAACGTATCGTTCGCTTTCTTTAGAACGCGACGGGCTTTAATAAAAAATGCAATATGAATTGCAAAGGTTTCCGTTGTTTTTGTGTTCTCAACAGCGCCAGCGCTCACCGTTTTAACCATTCTTAGTGTATCTAGCAGCAATGTCGGCGTCTAGCCTGTAGTTCACAAATAAAACAGCTTCATATTTTCTCATTTATTTGTTCATGAACAGTCGGTTTAGGTATCAAGTTCGTAGCATGTTTTAAAGATCGAGACATAATGAAGCCATAATTACAATCACCGCTGATTACTGAACATTTAATTAATGACGAGGGATGATCAAGAAAAGAAAAACAGCATGTGTTGTGATGATGATGTACATGGTACATACATGCACTTGCACAACGTAGATACGTTGTATAAGAAATCACAAATATTGAACTATATATAATAAGTCATTTTAAAAATCATGATTATCTGTAGTTATTTATAATACAATAAGTATTTTTCTAAACGTCATTTTATCGTGATATCGGGTTAATGAATACAAATATCTCTATGAAAGTTAGCGTAATCTTGTTTTACATATAACTCTGTCGGTTTCAATCATAAAACATGATTTTAATCTGACAGGTTTTTCGATAGCGGAACGGCTAGCTTGATTTCTAATTTAGTTTGCAATTTTAAACAAGAAATTAAATAGCATTCATTTAAATTCCCTAAATCCTGGAATCAAATTGATATGCTGGTATCTAAGTAGAACAGTACCTGAAACTTAAACTAGTAGTTACACTAACCGTTCGTACACATGTAGTAAAAAAATGACCAGAGTGGGTAATCACGTGACAAACAAGATGGCGACGTACATGTACATGCCGAGACAGTATTTTTCGCCGTTTTAAACCCTTTTTACTATTGCTTAAATGCCGTTGACTTTCCAGCCATATTCTCTCTATATCTCGACTTAACTTCGATCTATATCTCGACTTTACTCTCTGCGCATTGTCTGAGCGAGATGACCTACTTACTGCTCCACTGAACAAATTCGCACCGAGGAAAGTCGAAACATTAAGTGAATTAAAATAAGAAATGGACGCTAATCATTTGCTTAATAGTATAGCTGGAGAGTGGGCGTCATTTAACAATAAAACAGAAGTAATAAAAGGGTAAACAACGGCGAAAATGACAGTATCGGCATGGGTATCGCCATTTTGTTTGTCACGTGATTACCCACTCTGGATATTGCAGAATAAATATTGGCACAGACTTTTGGTAATATTGGGTACTTTCGGGTAATATCGGTGTTTCTCGCTCTATGGACGGATATTGCCGAACGACATTATTTTCAAAAAGTGAAAATATTGAATATATTTTAAATAACGGATATACTTAAACGAACTATTTAATTATCTGTTAAAAAAGCTGCCATTTATTTGAACTATGAACGTATAATTTACTTTTTCAAGTGTCAGTTTAAAACATATTGTATATTAGCTTCATGATGATAAATGTATAACCTCGCTTTGACCGGAAACGCGGAAATCAATGGTGTCATTACAACAGCGTACCTACGTTAAGTCGTGTTAAACAAAGTATATGGTGCTTTGATATTACATGATACAGGTGTTATTTACCAACGACATGTCAAAGGTGCAATGTTTAAATAGAGTGTGTATGAACGATAGGACTGTTTTATCTCGTCTACTAAAATATATACATACATCTAAAGTATGTATATTCGCAAAGAATAAAATTGTTTGTACTCTACACATGTGCGGTTGAAAATATTGTACCGGACATTTATTTCGAATTTATAAATTTAATAAGCGTGGCATATGGTGATCATGACCACAATATCTAAGGTTTCTGTCTACGTTTAAATAAGTCTGCTAGTCATACGGGAAACGTGCTAAATTTAAGGTTTTCCTGTTGCTTTCATAAAATATCAAACAAACAATGAATGTTGCTGGTACTTACTAAAAAATTGATGTTACAATTAAAATAAAACATCGCGAAGTGTTTAGATACACGTTTTACTGTGCTGTAAACCAGGGAGTAAAAACACGTGTAATTCGTTTAATTCACATCAGTGCTTGCGATCAGTTTATTTTTTTTTAATGCCATCCTCGCTAGCGGTTTATCTCCTTCAAGTTTATGCATACATGTTAACAGTTTACATTTATTTCGAAGTTACTGTTTATTATATTGTGTCGTGTGCGTTAATTAATGCATGTTTGCCCTTCTCCTACTGGAGAAGTGGATTGAAAAGCTAGTGTAGAGACCTGTTAACAAACGCACTGATAATCATCATTCAATTGTGTGTATCATTAAATCAATTTGTTCTGCCATTTAATTGTACAGAACATCAAATAAATAAGCAGATACTGTATCCAGGTATAATAAATAAATAGCATCATCATCATCATCAGCAGCAGCAGCATCACCATCATCACCATCATCATCATCATCACCAGTATCATCATCACCAGTATCATCCTCATCATCATCATCATCCTCATCATCATCATCATCATCATCATCATCATAATCATCATCATCATCATCGTCATCATCGGCGTCGTCATCATCATCATCATCATCATCATCATCATCATCATCATCATCATCATCATCTTCATCATCATCTTCATCATCATCAGACGCGATAATAAACATATAACATGATTAAGAAACAGTTAAAACGTCGGGCAGTCCGAATACCGTTAATGATTTTATATTATTATGAATTGAATTATAATAATACAAATAATGTATGCAGTTATATGTAGATCCGTCTTTGGGTAAAGATGGCTTTTATATACATATGGAAAGCATATGTACACGTTAATGAATATAAACGGAAAGATCAACTACAAATACTTTACATAGAATATTGTTGGGAATGTTTTAAAGAGTAAACAATTGTGTTACCATGATACATTATGAGTGTAAAGTTGAATCATCTTAAACAGTCGGGGATCTTGCCCGATTGGGAAAGTTGGGGAATCCCCTTTTGACTTGCCCGATCGGGAAATATTGATTGGAAAATTTCCCAATCAGGCAAGAAAACAACCATTTTTCATATACCTTGGCAAAATGTGTCCGGGCATCACACAACTCATCCAAGGAACAAATTAAATAACTAAATCCAATCTTAAGACAATTATCTTAAATTTGACCGTCACGTTTTTTTTAAATGGCGTTGTTCGTCAGATATTCAATCCCAAAGTTGAGTAACTTTTAGCATCTATCAACATTTTCTGCACTTGCCTGTTTTGAACACAAACTTTCCAGAAGGAGCAAGTCGTCGAGGTTACATTATTTAATCACTTGCCAGGTTTGAATTTGAATTTCCTGAACAAGCAATAGAATGCGCTCTGTTTTCCATGTGGATTGGTGTATAGTGTTCAGACATGAAAGAAAACATCCAAGAATCACATTGAACAAATGAATTCAATCTTTAAAAAATATATCTAACTTTTCATCGTCCCGATATTCTTAAAGCGCCGTTGTTTTTCTGATTTTCAAACTCAAAGTTGAAAGATTTAAATATGTATTAACATTTTGTGCACTTGTCCGTTTTGGAATAAAACTTGCCCAAAGGAGCAAGCTGCCCAAAATACACTCTTATACATATATCGTATTACTTTCCTGTTTTAAAAATTACTTTCCTGAACGAGCAAGTTTGTGAGATTATGGCAGAAATCATGGAACATCAAGTGAACAGACAAGGTAAGATTTTCTGGTATTTATTATTCATCTGTTATACAATTATAGCTCAGGGTGTAGTAAACTTGTAGTTCGGTGTGTCTTGCGTGCCATCATACTTTGAGTTGATCATGTGGGTGTCCTTTCACCATCATACTCGACCTGAAATTCAGTGACAAAATACTGTTTATACATTGTTGAATTTCATATAATGTGACTCGTATAATGTAATACATTATATAATGCTATTATTTACTTATTCGGAATTTCTATTTTATAGCATAGAAAAACTCACGTGTATATTCATTTCTTTGAGAATGTCCTGTTCATCAGACGCTGCGCACATTAGAATATATTTTATTCTATCTGTTAAACTGGCAGGTGCTGATATCTTGTATTGGACAGGCTGAATGATGCCTCCCCCTTTGGCACTTGTCTCTGGCCATGGATACGAGCTTGTTCTTGGGTAACCAGAAGAAATACTGAAAAAATAGATATTTGCTGATTTGTATTTCAAAGAATCGTTCATATAAAGAGATATCTGAAAAAAAAAATCGAGTCTGTACATAGCATATCAGAAAGTTGATAAGTACAGACAATTGCACAATGACTATCATTTATAAGCATTGGGTTTATTGAATCAGGGACATATAATCTTTATATCTTTATATAACAATAGTTCATTTCCAAATCTCACCATTCAATGGAAATTCCAGAATGCATATCCATGATTGTTGTTAAGGCTTTATTTAGAGGAACATGTAAAGCTGTTACATGGCCTATTGATTTGCTATCATCCGTGCATATTACAAGAATAGCATTCTTGTCCACATTGTTTTTAAATTTTGATACATGGTCGAACATTTTCAGAAACCTTGACAAACTCAACAGCTTAAAAAGCACTTTTCTAACGATGGCTGGTGTAGCTATTGAACATTTGGAGGCTTCAAATGAGCCAGATAGAACCACCAATTATTTGACAAATAAAATTAAACTTTGGAGAACACATCTCAGAAAATATGAGTATTTGCTGTCGCCCAAGATGCATGGCAAACTTACAACTGTAACAGGGGACATCCTGGACCAGGGATTGTTGAATTTTACAGACACAGCCATTGAAAACCGAAAAATGTTTTATGATTCTATTATTGGATGTGAAAATCTATCCAATCCTAGCAAGGTTCAACGTGTATGTGTTACTATAAGTGAAAAACAAAATGACAAGTCCATCCAAAACCAAACTAAGGACTCTATTCGGAGCTATATATTAGTAGGGCAGCATAAAACATTAGTGGTTTCACTGTTCGAGATTACTTTGAAAATAAGTTGGAATCAATCCCTGATCGAAAGCAAGACTTGATTGACATTTACCAGGAAATTTAATGTGGTGACTTTGACGATGTTGATGATGATGTTGATGATGAAACGACGCAATAATTATGTTTACGTTGTTAAAGTGTTTTGTTGTTTCAAAATGAATGTTTTCAGACTGTTACAGTTATTTGTCTCTGAACTTTCATCATCTTGTTTCAACGTATTGAGATTACATATAAAGTTGATTCTGTAGTTTTAACATGCCAATAAAATGATATATAAAATTATTGACAACGATAAGGCAAAGTATAACTTGCATTTTTGTGTAGGCTTTTATGATCGTTTTAAAGTTAAAAATACTCAAGGTGCCTGATTGTATAATCGACTCTTGGAGCTACATTATTTATAAGGGAAAATAAGACATTGCACTCTCATCCATGTTGTAAGTTAATTTTATTGCCAGCTAAATAATAACACGACATCTAACTTGTACACATGAAAATGATTGCTTCAACAGATAATGATTTAAAAATGACTAGATTAATATATGACATGATCGACTCATGAAAGGCACCAGCATTGATCAGCGAAATAATTAAACGGAACATGTTGTCAAATCCGTCGTTTTTACCAAAAAGGCAGACAGACACAAACTCAAAACTACAAGTTACATACTGATAAAGAAACTGTTATGTAACTTATGTACATTCATGAAATTATATAAACACAATACTAGAATTATAAAACATAAATACGTGATCAACTTTTAATTATTGTGTAACTGTATCAATGCAGTAAGGAATGTTAAACAATCCCAGCATGTAAATATATCGGTCCAATATAGGGATGATATCAGTTTGCGATATACGTCCGACTTCTGACCGGTATGTACATCATACTATACAGTATGGTAATATAGTGAAATAATGTTTGAATATATTTGTCAAATGTAGCATTTACTTTGTAAAACCGATACTGGACCGATATTGGGAAAAATCTCCAGTATCAGTCCAATATCAGTTTTGCAAAGTTTATGCTATATCGGACCGATATATTTAAACATGTTTTCACTTGTGACCATACTTAACAGCTCAATGTATATTTGAAATATAAATAAGCAAATATATATTTTTTCAGCATAACTTCTGGTAACCCAAGACCAAGCTCGTATCCATGACCAGAGACAAGTGCCAAAGGGGGAGGCATCATTCAGCCTGTCCAATACAAGATATCAGCACCTGCCAGTTTAACAGATAGAATAAAATATATTCTTATGTGCGCAGCGTCCGATGAACAGGACATTCTCAAAGAAATGAATGTACACACGAGTTTTTCTATGATATAAAATAGAAATTCCGAATAAGTAAATAATAGCATTATATAACGTACATTATACGAGTCACATTATCTGAAATTCAACAATTCATAAATAGTATTTTGTCACTGAATTTCAGGTCGAGTATGATGGTGAAAGGACACCCCCATGATCACACTAAAGTATGATGGCACGCAAGACACATTGAACTACAAGTTTACTACACCCTGAGCTATAATTGTATAACAGATGAATAATAAATACCAGAAAATCTTACCTTGTCTGTTCACTTGATGTTCCATGATCTCTGCCATATTCTCACAAACTTGCTCGTTCAGGAAAGTAATTTTCAAAACAGGAAAGTAATAAGATATATGTATATGAGTGTATTTTGGGCAGCTTGCTCCTTCGGGCAAGTTTTATTCCAAAACGGACAAGTGCACAAAATGTTAATACATATTTAAATTGTTCAACTTTGAGTTTGAAAATCAGAAAAACAACGGCGCTTTAAGAAAATCGGGACGATGAAATGTTAGATAATTTTTTTAAGATTGAATTCATTTGTTCAATGTGATTCTTGGATGTTTTCTGTCATGCCTGAACACTATACACCAATCCACATGGAAAACAGAGCGCATTCTATTGCTTGTTCAGGAAATTCAAATTCAAAACGGGCAAGTGATTAAATAATGTAACCTCGACGACTTGCTCCTTCTGGCAAGTTTGTGTTCAAAACAGGCAAGTGCAGAAAATGTTGATAGATGCTAAAAGTTACTCAACTTTGGGATTGAATATCTGACGAACAACGCCATTTAAAAAAAAACGTGACGGTCAAATTTAAGATAATTGTCTTAAGATTGGATTTAGTTATTTAATTTGTTCCTTGGATGAGTTGTGTGATGCCCGGACACATTTTGCCAAGGTATATGAAAAATGGTTGTTTTCTTGCCTGATCGGGCAATTTTTCAATCAATATTTCCCGATCGGGCAAGTCAAAAGGGGATTCCCCAACTTTCCCAATCGGGCAAGATCCCCGACTGTTAAACAAGCTCTTAAGACGACAATGGTTTTCGTAGAAACCAAACGGTTCCTCGAGTACATACTCCTATTGAGGGTAATGTTTAGCTGTGTGTGTGTGCTTACGACAAGTGTTTCGAGTGAACAATTCTTCGTATCAATAAACCGGGGTTCTAAACGTTGTTTTTTTAGGAAAAAAACAATTACAGCCCCCAATAGGCGATGAAAGTGCACAGTACTTGCTCTGTACTAAAGAACTTAACAACACTTCTTTCTGTGATCTGCAGATGTTGATTGTTTATAAAAAGTGTTATCTTAAAGACACCATAACTTCAACTTCAACAAGGCGTTTTATAGATTGAATAGTGTCCATGTTTATAATTTAATATTTACAGCAAAGTTTTGTTACGCAAGCCTTTGCCTCTGTCACAAACTTCATCATGCAGTATTTCTTTTATTTAAGATTATATGTATAATGTTTGATAAATCGTAATGGGCAACCATGTCAACATAGAAGTTTGTTTGTGAAACTTCACTTATAAAGAAATGAGCATAGGTAAACAACTGTTCACGTATCTAACTGCTGAAGTGCATGGTGTGAGTGTAGAATATATACACATTTGTTTTTGACATGAGAAATATGCAGGAACGGATGCTGATTGAGAAGATAATGTTAATATACAAATGTTTTGTCAACTTCTGTACTTCATTGATGCTTTTTTCAAACAATATTACAAGCAGTTTGGAAATCAGCCGATGTACTTTAGTCCCTAAGGTGAAGCATGTTAGAGACATGTATTCATACACATTGATTAGTAGTCGGAATAATATAATCATATGAAAAAATATTACTGTATTTCAAGTTGTTCAGATGCGATTTAAAGGATGAGCGGACTTTTATCGACGTTTCAATGAGTATGAAAATGGTTTTTGAAATGTAAGGGAAGAAATTGGTTATGTAACATATCACCGTATATATAATGTCTTGACATTTCAAGACAAACCTGATTATGCTACTTGCAAAACCATATAGCACTTGCCTGAAACAAAAAAGATATTGTTATATCTACATTTGATTACACTTATTGCAATAAGATTCCATTACAACTGTACACATTCAAAGCATTTTTATTGCCGTTCTTTTGTATCACGATGGAAAGTCTAGTATCATTTTACAGACGGATATGTTCTCGTTAAATAATTGTAATACAACAAATTATTTTCCAGCAACATGAGAGTGCATCACAAAGCTAAACATACAAAAAAACAACAGTGTGTTGGCAGCCTTATTCGACAAAATCCTCATACAACATAATATATTCCTTGTGAAACAACAAACAGTACACATATGACGATTGTTTTTTTACAATTGCATATAAATCTATACGTAAGGGCATGCACGTCTAGGCTGTTTTCCAGTCGATATACCGAAAAAATTTCATTAGCAGAAAACTGAACCCTTATTTCCGGTGTAGAGGGCAATTTAGTTTTTTTAATTAGTTCAAGATTGATCTTTGAACTGTGTGATCACACACTTCAATATCAACTCGAGAATCGACTTAGACATACTGTTTTCCTTCAGCGTACATAGTGCTGGATTAAAATAACCAGTATACATACTGGTTTAAGTTTGAAACCATGTAACAAAAAAGAAGCCATCGGGGGCCTTAATTGCTATACTGGCTAGCATGTTATTATTTTATTTTTTGAATAAGACAATATGTGACACGTATAAACTGACATGTAGAGTCATATAAGCATGAATACAGACTGTATTGCGTTAACAAGAAACACTATCAACTTTAAATGGCTCCTTTTCCACTATATATATAGACATATTTGTATCATTTTTAGAAGGCTTCTAGCCCTTTATCATATTAACAATCTGTGGAAGTTTCAAAAGAATCAAACAAATATGTGGACTTTTATTCACCTAAAGAAAAAGATTAATAGATGACAACAGAAGGATGACATGAACCACGACAAAACTCTTGATTTTTAACCACAACATCCCAATTTCCACTGTTGTTAATATTTGTTTGGGATATTTTAATCATTTCCAACATCAGTTAAAAATTGAAACATTACTTTTGTTTGCTTCATTGAGGCAACTTATTATAGCAATAGAAAAAGGCTGTCCTGCAATGCAAGTAAGCTAATCATAAAACTTAAAAATATTACAGTTTAAGAAAAAGTAATATATTAACTTATAAATACACATCATATATATATATATATATATATATAATTTTGAAAAAAACAACAACACTTTGTTGAGCAGCTGAATCATTTCAGATTTTCAAACTGAAAATGGCGTCATGGCACTCTCGAAACAAGACTTCTACAGGCGGTGTAGAATTCCAATCGTTCTCGGTGCTGTTGATGGGACTTTGATTCCAATTCTAGGCCCTTCCGAAAATGAAGAGGCGTATATTTGTAGAAAGGGTTTTTTTTTACGTTCTCAATGTGCAAGCTGTTTGTGATTCTCGAATGAAGTATGATATCTTTCCTTCACTACAAAATTATACTTATATTTTACTATTTTTTAAGCAACTGAGACATATTTTGTATGCCCCCTGAAGGTGGGCATATAGTGATCGCACTGTCCGTCTGTCTGTCAGTCTGAAATTCCGTCACACTTTGCGTTTAGGTTTTGAAAAATGTGGAAAAGGGTGCATATGTCATCTTATGGTGATAAGCCTTGTTTGTTTTGAACTCTAAATAATTATCATTTTGATGATCATTGTGCTGTTGAGAAAAACATACGCATGATGAACCTTTGGTGATCATTTTCTGTCCTTCTTGCACCGTGTTGTCAGCATTTGAACACTAAACAATTATCTTTCCATGAATCGTTTTATGCCCCCGGTAGGGTTGCATATAGCAGTTGAACTGTCAGTCCGTCTGTCAGTCTGTGTGTTCGTCCGAAAACTTTAACATTGGCCATAACTTTTGCAATATTGAAGATAGCAACTTGATATTTGGCATGCATGTGTATCTCATGGAGCTGCACATTTTGAGTGCTGAAAGGTCAAGGTCATCCTTCAAGGTCAAAGAACAAAATCCAAGGGAAGTAAGATGCTTTAAAGTGAGATAATTTATCAACCTGCTAAATGATGAATAGAAATTTTATTTCAAAGTGGCGCAGTAGGGGGCATTGTGTTTCTGACAAACACATCTCTTGTTTTTTCACTTTACTTCATAATTCAATGTTGATTATGGGGAAT
>VMBQ01002640.1:50610-61339 GCA_007657795.1 Dreissena rostriformis
GACTCTTTCAATTTTGCACGCCTGACCAATTTAAATCAACACACTACTCACATTTTCCATTCGACTCGCTACATGTCCGCTGTATACCGCAGGTAGATTTTAATCGATAACGCAGCCTATTACACCGTAATGCCTTCTTCTGATTGGTTGATATTTAAATATTTCATAACATGGCGAGAGGTCAGTGATTGTATTGCGATTTAAGCAGAAGTTTAACTGAAACAAATTATGCCTTTTAACTTCAATTCGACGATATTTGAGGTAAAAATGGACTTCTTAACTAAAACTTTATGAGTTGGTAATGTTATTTTGCAATTTTAAGCATATTGATGAAAATTTAAACTTTCTGATATCCACCACAAATTGAATGGTTCGCCGATAAGACGTTCCAAAGAATTTAGCCCGTATAAAAAGTATCTCTAAATTCTTGGCAACATCTTATAAATAAGACTTGTAATATGGGATGACAATTTACGCACATGCATTTTGTCCAGTTTTCTCAGAACACGACACAATTTATGGTCCCTTTTTAAAAGGCAATCAGACTATGAATTTGAAAACCACTATCAATTGCAAAAGAAGATATATATTTTTTTAATTGTTATAGCAATAATGTGATTAAAAAAAGGAATTGGACTTTTTGGAGTATTGATTGGAGTATTGATGATAGTATTGAATCTCGTACGATACCTTTCTGCTGTCTGTATCCAAAAATTGGCCTTATCTCTGGCCGATATTTCAGTGCTGAACTTTTTGTTCATCTTGCGGCCAGTCTCCCCTGTGCATTCTTCAATCAAAATTTCCCGTTCTTCGTCCGTCCAGTTAATTTTTCTTTTCTTTGCCATTTCTGTCAACTGTTTTCGTCTGCTTGTTGTGACAGTTATTCGCACAATACCTTCATCGTGAAGAGTTTAACGATGACTCATTGCGCATGCGTTATTTTCTTGCGATTCGTAACTTGTCAAGTTCGTACGATGTGTTTGGTAATACAGTCGTACGGGAAATCTTAAGTTGGTCGTACGCTCATATTTTTCACTGCGATTTTAAAAATCGTACGATCGTTGATAAGACGGGCTCCTGGATTTTAATGTGTTACCACGATGGCACTAACGTTATTCCGTAGATTCCGTAACAAGCGGTTGCTCATACAGGGATTGTATTCTTGGTCCTCTGGATCAAAAGGCATACGCCCCAAGTACTACTCATAACGGCTTTCGTATGATATTGTACTTTTTGACCTCATGTAAACGGTCCAGGTGATATCAGCGAGTAAAACAACATTATATAAGAAACATTCCAAATTATTGCGTCCTTTCGCGTTGCACACACCAAAGATTTGTTTTTATTTTCAATAATTAATTATAATAAACGGGTTTTGATGTAGTTAATATAATCATACAGTAGAAAAAGAATAGGGTCGTTGTGATCTTGATAAAATAACTGTTTCTTACAGTTTCTTATAAGTGTATCATAGCATCATTATCTGTTTCTTTCAATCAATTGAAGTAAGAAACGATGCTCTTAATCCGATTTCAATCCTAATAAAATCAAATCCAGGGTAACACGTACGCTTGCATCATGTTGCAGTTCACAAAAGTGCACATCAATATCAAAATCTGTGAAACCATAATCACACAGCAAGACAATACCACCACCTTCCTGATCTTTAGCTGGAAAAAAATTGACACTGGGTCTCCTGTAACGTTTGCAAATATAACAATCTACAACTCGCATCATAAGCAAACATATACTCCTAAAAACTCACGGCGGCTAATCACATTTTATTGTTTTAGTCACCACGTCAAACGAAATTTAATTTCAGACTTAATAACATAACATAAGTCTCTTCGAAATGACAACCAATGATTTCTATTGTATCAATGGATAGTCCAAATTGTCAGCTTCTCAGTTGCTTCCTGTCAGGGAAAGCGCGGTGTGGACTTACAATAGGGTTGGAAGTGTTATTCTGACGTGTTACATTTTATTACTCGAAGTAAGTGTATGGAGTACATGTTTATACAAATATTCGTTATTATATTCGAAGACATTATAGCGATTTTGTATAGTGTTCGTAACCTCAGTTTGAAGGTCGATAATTCATGGTTATAAAGTAGGGATTTATTTCATAATAACATTATTTATATACTGACAATAAACAGTGTAATACAACATCAGTCATGTGTACGCTATGGTCCTAGTTCTACCCTTTGATTTTCTAAGAACTGGTATAGACTTACATGTGTATCTACCTTAAATAATATTTTTTTTATTTATTAAGAAATCGTTCACATGATTACCCTTGATTTATACTTATTTTTCAATTGTGAATATACATAATTATTTAAGTAGGATACTGCATGTTTTTTTTTATTATATTAATAGTGGACTTATTCAATTTGAAGTACACAATCGACAAACACGTTTTACAAATAAACATACAAATATTGTTTCATGAAGCATCACAATTTCGAGTTTCATCCAATGGATTTCTTGAAGGTGCATTGTGCCCGGCACTTAAAAATACACTAACGATAATTATTGCTTTTAATTTAGGATATCAAAGCATTGGTTCAACCACTGTTTATGTGAGATAAAAAACACCAAGTGACATAGTTACAAATGTTCAAACAATGCTTATTTAAAGAAATTGAACAGACCTGCTACTTCAAACTTAATTACGTCTTAATGAATTTCCTGAATATACAATGTATCTCAAGTTGGAATGTAGGATTATGCATGTAATTGAAACGAACCCCATGAACATGCGTACACAAACATGTCGTTGAGTAGTCAAACTAAACAAAAGCAACCCCACAGTCATCATCTGTAAACTTGCATATAACTTAAGAAAGAAAAACGTTGTTTTTTGCACATGCACAAGTTCGGCTCATTTATTTAAACAAAGTGCAACTCGCATTATTTTAAAATCGTGTACTCTTCAAAACTGGGATAAGGTTAGAACAACTAATAACAATATTATTTTTTACTCTCTGCCCAAAGTTCGAGTCGTCTTTAAAGACAAAATCAACAATTTAGTTCAAATGAGCTCCAAGCATTATACACATTTAAATTGCATTCTACAAAATAACAACCAATTATTACTGATAGAGCTTAAAGCATGTATTACCGCAGTTGCGTCATGTGATATCGGAGGAAGGAAACGAGGCGTGAAATAACAGTTAGATTGGAGGCATTATTCTAGTGTGTTGTTATAGTTACATTGTTCTGACGTGAAAGAATTGCGTTAGAATAGGCTAAATATAATACACTTTATAAGAACCGTATGATCATATTCGTGGACAACTCGGATAAACAAGAACTGCGAGTATACCAACCATTGTGTTATTTCCCAGCGCGGACTATCCAACGTAAAAGAAGTTATAAGTGATTATAAGGACCAATTATGTGATACAGGGACAATAGATAATAAATACAATGTTCATAAAAATACAACAGCATTTTACGTATAAAGACATTTGAAAAGAAACAACCGATATCAATGACTATGCTAACAAACACAACAAACATCACCGATTAAATGAGCTTGATTATTGCTTGTTTATTCCAAATGACCGTTCGGGCGAAATACGCATTGAAATTGTTCAAAATCATTGAATTCTTTTGATCTCTATTCGAACGTAATGCAATTTATTGCACTCTTCGATTGTTTTGAAAGCATATCAGAGACACATATTTGTGAAGGTTGTGTTAATAACTGTCATGTGTTTGGATATGTAAACGAGATTATACGTGACCATCCTCTTGCCTTTCCTGAGGGGGAAAATCCTGTGTGGTAAGTTTGTTAGTCTATAACACGTAAGGCTTCTCAATTTATTATTAGCTTCGAAGTATTGATTAATCATAATATGTTTGTGGCTGCAAATATCAGTACTCGGTTGCAATCTGTAATTAGGAATATGTATTGTTGAATTTGATTAAAGTTAAGTTGTCAGACACGTTCCATACCATACTGATCAAAAATCATCCATTAGAATGTTAAGCTACATTGACAAAGGCTCTGCTCTGATAGAATAAAAAAACGCTTAAAGCAGAACATGGAATACCTTGTTAAAAGGTTGATCTTCATTTTAAATATAATCTGTGCAGCACGAAACTTTCAACTTCAGGACAGCCTTTCTTGAGATTGGCATACGCATCTAGAGTGCATTAACATTTATCGAAATGTGGAAACTATTCTGTTTTAAAAGATGTTCAGTGTGTTAAGAGATGGAAGTCTTTGATTATTTCATGTTTAATAGGACTTTAATAACAGTAACTTGGAATGTGTCTCACGGACACGGATTCGAACATATTCCGATTTATTCTCAAAACTAAACTTTAGTAGAAAAATTCTGAACCAAAAAGGAGGTGCCCAAGTTCAGATGCTTGTTTATATATCTATTGAGTTTCATCCCTCTAGCAGCGATACTTTTTGAGTTTCGCACAACACAAAAATCGGAAGGACGGACGAAAAGACGGACAGACAATGGCTCATCTACATATACGTCCAACCCCTTAGAAAAGTGAGTACATTGACATAATCCAAATGGCATGTTCCTACAATGACAAACACTTACTGATTGAAACACTCTGGATCAGCAGGCGATTTATTTCATAAATCAGAAATTGCGGAGCATTCCGGAGAAAATCGATGTATCACGATTGTGATTGAAAGTGACAAGTACTGCATCAAGCGACCAGTAGACGTATGTTGTAGTGATTTCTGTCCATTCCTATCACATTCGTTTTACATATGAAATACCATTAATGCATACTGAAAAACATCTTAAAATATATTCCCATACAAATGCAATGATGTTTCAAAAGGGATTTTTCAAATTCGATTTGTACACATTGTTCTTTAAAACTCAATATGGAACATTTTCCATGAAACATTCTTCCATTTGCCATCGAGATCGGGCACGATCAATAGAGTGATAGTCAATTACTTACAAACACGTGTATACAGGATACAAAATCTGCAACAAGAGAGTAGTGGCTGATGTCTGTGCCATTTCTGTTTTGAACGTGTATTAACGTTAACATGTTTTTATGTATACAATTATTTATTCCCTTCATAACTAACCATGTCAACCAGTTCATAAAACTATCGTCCAACTTCTATCGTCTACCATTACTTATAAATTATATAATGCATATATAATGTAGGCTATGAGCTTGTATAAGCTTTACTGCTGCATAAATTGTTGTTGTTGTTCTTGTTGATGTAAACAGCCATAAGTCATGCATTCATTTAATTTGTTTCGGTTGTTACACATTTCTATCAGATTAGGCATTATTTTTGCAGAACCGCACAAAGTGCAATGACTTGTAGCGTAGGAAAGCATGGTAGGAAAGCATTAAAATAAATCTTCATCGGACCGTCTTATCAGTGTGCAAATTATATTATTTTACGACATAAATCAATTATTTCAAAAACACGACTCATTATTTTCCAGATAGATTTCACAAAATCGGAACCAATTATGATTTCTGGAACATAATTGAATAAACTGGTAAAATAAATTGAATATTTCTACTTGTCAGTTCTAGTATCGTGTCAGTTCTAATAAAACGAGTATTCTGAATGTATCTAAAGGTTCTTGTAGAGGATTTTACTTTATGTTAGGTTGTGATAAGAAGCAGTTTGATACATTGTCCCTTTGATGGCTTGATTGCATCCTCCTAAGTGATACATGATGCTTGAACAACGCCTTCTTTGCCAATGCCGTGATAAACGTCATCATAAAAACCACATCGCAGCTTAATCGCTGCTGGAGAGATGAATTGGTTTGGAATACAAGAAAGAAAAAGGTTGCGTTTTCATTTTACTACAGTATGAATATTTAAAAGGTTGGACCTGGAAATATTTAAAACTATGCAAATACAGAATTCAAAGATGGATAATATGTTAGTTTATCTGCATCTAAAAAGTGCTATATTACAATGTTGTAGTTCACCAATATGGTGCTGTACCGCATTTGGATGATGTGCTTATTTTGAAATTCGGTAGATCACTATATATATTATATATTGATAAATATATTGACCACATGATGTATGTGCTTGAAAGAGAACGTCAAAACATTATACGTCAGAAATGTTTTAAATAGTTGTAAATTGTTTGGAGTGCAAGGACAACAAGTAACCAAAGATTGATTGTGCCATTCATGACATCAATCTAAGCGGCGTATTCTATGCAAGTTCGAGCGGAATTGATATTTGATATTATTAAACGTCTAAGCGGCGTATTCTATGCAAGTTCGAGCGGAATTGATATTTGATATTATTAAACGTGAGTTGGGAAATACTGCTCGTATAGATTGTCTAAATTGTGCTATTAACCCATTTATGCCTATTGGACTCTCCCATCCTTCTAAATTGGATCAATTTATTTCCAAAATTAGGGATGTCTAGTATATTTATTTCTATATTTAGAATATTTCTTACAGAAAAAAATATTTAAGCAAACAGCGCAGACTCTGATGTGACGCCGCATCTTGCGGCGTCTCATCTGGGTCTACGCTGTTTGCAAAGGCCTTTTTTTTCTAGACGCTAGGCATAAATGGGTTAAGCAACAATATTGTTTATATTGATGCGTTTGGATAAGGACATTGTGAAAATTGTAGCATCTGGATAAGGAAATCAGATTAGATTAACCAGACGTTCCAATACGCATTACACCAGTGCAAAATGTGTGTATATATTGGAAAAAAGTCCTGTATGAAGAAACAACAATATTGTGTTGCGTACCAAATTGGAATATTGAAATAATCGATACGTTGCATGCGTTTTTTGGATTTCCGGGAAGTTTAAATATTAAAATGCATTTGTTAAGTATTTTTTCGAAAAGCTTTCCTAATATTGAATAAGTCCATCAATATTGTTTCTTTATTTTTTTTTAAATTCAAAATGAAATCATATCTCGACCGTTGAATCTGTAAAAAATAACGGATCTTCATGTAAACATAAATAACGATTTCCCAATTCCCAGTTGATTTGTTCCTGTGTATACAATGCATTAATGATTTCAACGAGTTAACGTTCGTTCATCTTTCATCAAGATTTAGGATATCAAAGCATTGGTTCAACCACTGCTTATGTGAAAAAAAACACCAAGTGACATAGTTACAAATGTTCAAACAATGCTTATTTAGAGAAATTAAACAGACCTGCTAGGTCAAAATTAATTACGTCTTAATAAATTTCCTCAATATACAATATATCTCAAGTTGGAATGTAGGATTATGCATGTTCATATAATTGAAACGAACCCCATGTACATGCGTACACAAACATGTCGTTGAGTAGTCAAACTAAAGAAAAGTAGTCCCACAGTCATCATCTGTAAACTGGCATATTACTTTAACGTAAGAAAAGCATTGTTTTTTTGCACATGCACAAGTGCGGCTCGTTTTATTTAAACAATGCGCAACTCGCATGATCTTAAAATCGTGTACTCTTCAAAACTGCGATAAGGTTAGTTCAAATAATAACAATATTATTTTTTACTCACTGCCCAAAGTTCGAGTCGTCTTTAAAGACAAAATCAACAATTAAGTTCAATTAAGCTCCAAGCATTATAAACATTTAAATTGCATTCTCCAAAATAACAACCAATTATTACTGATAGAGCTTAAAGCATGTATAACCGCATTTGTTGTATGGGATATCGGAGGAAGGAAACGAGGCGTTAAATAACAGTAAGATTGGAGGCATTATTCTAGTTTGTTGTTATAATTAAATTGTATTGACGTGATAGAATTGCGTTAGAATAGGTTCAATATAATACACGTTATAAGAACCATATGATCATATCGTGGACAACTCGGATAAACAAGAACTGCGAGAATACCAACCATTCTGTTATTTCCAAGCGCGGACAATCCAACGTAAAAGAAGTTATAAGTGATTATAAGGACCAATTATGTGATACATTGACAATTGATAATACATGGAATTTTCATTAAATACAACAGCATTTTACGTATAAAGACATTTAAAAAGAAACAACCGATATAAAATACTATGCTCACAATCACAGCAAACACCACCGATTAAATGAGCTTGATTATTGCTTGTTTATTCCAAATGACCGTTCGGGCGAAATACGCATTGATTTTTTTCGAAATTATGATAATATTTAGATCTCTTTTCGAACGTTATGCAATTTTTGTACTCCTCCATTGTTTTGATAGGCTATCAGAGACACATATTTGTGAAGGTTGTGTTAATAACTGTCATGTAGATATATGTTTGGAAATTAAAACGAGATTATACGTGACTTCGCTCTTGCCTTACCTGCGGGTGGAAATCTTGATTGGTAAGTTCGTTTGTCTATAAGACGTAAGGCTTCTCATACAATTCATTATTAAATTCGAAGTATGGATTAATCATAAGTGTGGTTGCAAATATCAGTACTCAGTTGCAATCTGTAAAGCCTCTGTAATGCACAAAAATCAACGACAATTTCGTAATATATTTCTTCAAATAAAGTTAACATATAAATAATCAGTGTTCCTATTAGCAATAGCCATAATTTCAACGTTAGATGTGCTCCGGATAACATAGATTTTGTAGATACAAAATGCTCGTTTTTATTTATTTGTGACACAATTAATTCCATTTTAATTTCCCGCAAATATATCTATTCATACGACACATAATTAACTGGTAGAATGTTAGTGTTCATGTGTCGTATGAATAGATATCGTTGCGGGAAATTAAAATGGAATTAAATATGCATTTATTTTAATATAAAAACGAGCATTTTGTATCTATTAACATCTATGTTACCAGACCACATCTGGCGTTGAAATTTCGGCAATTGTCATAAGAAACACTGAATTTTAATTGTTTAACTTTATTTTTCGCAATATCGTACGAAATTTTCGTTGTTTTTGAGTAGTAATGGAGCTTTAATTAGGAGTATGTACTGTTGAATTTGATTAAAGTTAAGTTGTGAGACACGTCCCATACCATACTGATTAAAAATAAGCCATTAGCATTTTAAGCTACCTTGACAAAGGCTCGGTTATTTGCTCTGATAGAAATAAAAACGTTCAAAGCAGAACATGGAATACCTTGTTAAAAGGTTGATCTGCATTTTAAATATTTATCTGTGCAGCACGAAACTTTCAACTTCAGTGCAGCCTTTCTTGATATTGGCATACGCATCTAGAGTGCATTAACCTTTATTGAAATTTGGAAACTATTCTATTAAGAGATATAATTCTTGAATTATTTTATGTTTAATAGGACTTTAATCCCATTAGCAGGGAATTTGTCTGTCGGACGCGGATTCGTATACATCAAATTCGGATTTATTCTCAAAACTCCACTTAAGTCGAACAATTCTGAACCAAAAAGGAGGTGCCCAAGTGCAGATGCTTTTTAATATATCTATAAAGTTTCATCTATCAGCGATACACAAAAGTCCTAAGGACGGGCGAAAGGACGGACGGACAAGGACTCATCTACATATTCGCCCCACCCCCAGAAAAGTGATGACATAGACATTATCCACATGGCGTGTTCCTACAATGACAAACACTTACTGATTGAAACGCTCTGGATCAGCAGGCGATTTATTTCATAAATCAGAAATTGCGGAGCATTCCGGAGATAGTCGATGTATCACGATTTTGATTGAAAGTGACAAGTACTGCATCAAGCGACCAGTAGATGTATGTTGTAGTGATTTCTGTCCATTCCTATCACTTTCGTTTTACATATGAAATACCATTAATGCATACTGAAAAACATCTTAAAATATTGTCCCATACAATGATGTTTCAAATGGGATTTTTCAAATTCAATTTAGTACACGTTCTCTAAAACTCAATATAGAACATTTTCCATGAACAATTCTTCCATTTGCCATCGAGATCGAGCACGATCAATAGAGTGATAGTCAATCATTTACAAACACGTGTATACAGGTTACACAATCTGCAACAAGGGAGTAGTGTCTAATGTCTGTGTCATTTCTGGTCTGAACGTTTATTACCGTGAACATGTGTTTATGTATACAATTATTTATTCCCTTCATAACTAACCATGTCAACAAGTTCATAAAACTATCGTCCAACTTCTATCGTCTACCATTACTTATAAATTATATAGTGCATATATAATGTAGGCTATGAGCTTGTATAAGCTTTACTGCTGAATAAATATTGTTGTTGTTCTTGTTGTTGTAAACAGCCATTAGCAATGAATTCATTAAACACGACTCATTATTTTCCAGAGAGATTCTTCAAAATCGGAACCAATTATGATTTCTGGAACATAATTGGATTAGCTGATGATAGAACTTGGATCATTCAACTTGTCAGTTCTAGTATCGTGTCAGTTCTAATAAAACGAGTATTCTGAATGTATCTAAAGGTTCTTGTAGAGGATTTTATTTTATGTTAGGTTGTGATAAGAAGCAGTTTGATACATTGTCCCTTTGATTGCTTGATTGCATCCTCCTAAGTGATACATGATGCTTGAACACCTTCTCTGCCAATGCCGTGATAAACGTCATCATAAAAACCACATCGCAGCTTAACCGCTGCTGGAGAGATGAATTGGTTTGGAATACAAGAAAGAAAAAGGTTTCGTTTTCATTTTACTACAGTATGAATATTTAAAAGGTTGGACCTGGAAATATTTAAAACTATGCAAATACAGAACTCAAAGATGGATAAAACGTTAGTTTATCTGTATCTAAAAAGTGCTATAT
>VMBQ01002640.1:61896-89593 GCA_007657795.1 Dreissena rostriformis
ACTTTACTACGTTTTTCAAAAAATACGTTTATTTACATATTGCTTCAATCATGTATTTTGTTATATATATATATATATATATATATATTTATATATTGACCACATGATGTATGTGCTTGAAAGAGAACGTCAAAACACTATACGTCAGAAATGTTTTAAATAGTTGTTAATTGTTTGGAGTGCAAGGACAACAAGGAACCAAAGAGTGATTGTGCCATTCATGACATCAATCTAAGCGGCGTATTCTATGCAAGTACGAGCGGAATTGATATTTGATATTAGTAAATGTGAGTTGGGAAATAATGCGCGCATAGATTGTCTAAATTGTGCTATTAACCCTTTTATGCCTAGTGGACTCTCCCATCCTTCAAAATTGGATCAATTTATTTCCAAAATTAGGGATGTCTAGTATATTTATTGCAATATTTAGAATATTTCTTACAGAAATTCCTTTAAGGAAACAGCGCAGACCCTGCTGAGACGCCGCATCATGCGGCGTCTCATCTGGGTCTACGCTGTTTGCCAAGGCCTTTTTTTCAAGGCGCTAGGCATAAATGGGTTAAGCAACAATATTTTTTATAGTGTTGCCTCTGGATAAGGACATTGTGAAAATTGTAGCATCTGGATAAGGAAATCAGGTTAGACTATCCAGACGTTCCAATACGCATTACACCAGTGCCAAACGTGTGTATATATTGGAGATAAAGTCAAGTATGAAGAAACAGCTCTGGAATATTGTGTTGCGTGCCAAATTGGAATATTGAAATAATCGATACATCGCATGCGTTTATTTTTTATATCCGGGAAGTAAATATTAAAAGGCATTTGTTAAGTATTTTTCTTAAAGCTTTCCTCATATTAAATAAGTCCATCAATATTGTTTCTTCATTATTTTTTTTAAATATAAAATGAAATCATATCTAGACCGTTGAATCTGTACATTTTTTTAAATGGATAAACATGTAAACATACGTAACGATTACCAAATTCCTAGTTGAGCTGTTCCTGTGCATACAATACATTTATGATTTCAACGAGTTTGCGCTCATTTATCTTTCATCAAGACCGTCTTTACAGTGCAAACATTGAATTAATTGTTTGAAACAAGTACCAGTGATCGTGATCCAGACTCTACAAAATGAAAACCAATGATTTTGTTTTATTGGACACTAACGTGTAAGAGTGAATCATGCAGGCTTTTAGAACCCAATTCTTCATTTGCATATATGTCAAATCGGATAAAACACCGAGTTTTCAAGAAATGGGCTGATAGTTTGTCTGTTTGATGACTATATTTGAATGGGCATTCGTGTATTATGTATGTGATTGAACTGTTAACCATTGCAAGATACTATGCAGTGATTGATTAAAGAGGGCAAACCTCTTCAAATGAGTGACACCGAAAATATTATATCGAGGTGGAATGCAAATTTGTATTGTAGTTGATTGTTATGTACACATTTCTGATTAAGAATAGAATTATTAGTGCTTTTAGAGCAATGTATTGCTGAATATAATTAACGTTTCAATTTCAATTTCACGTCTTATATGTAAGCAATAAAATCAGTGTTATAGTCTTTTTATATAAAATAATAATAATAATACTAATAATGCTAATGATAATGATAATGATAGTGATAATGATAATGATAATGCTAATGCTAATGATAATAATAATAATAATAATAATAATAATAATAATAATAATAATAATAATAATAATAATAATATTAATAATAATAATAATAATAATAATTATTATTATTTTTATTATTATTATTATTATTATTATTATTATTAGTATTAGTAGTAGTAGTAGTAGTAGTAGTAGTAGTAGTAGTAGTAGTAGTAGTAGTAGTAGTAGTAGTAGTAGTAGTAGTAGTAATATTATTATTATTATTATTATTATTATTATATAACGCAGATCTACCACTATGTGCCTATACTGCAACCACTGACAGTGCCTGATTCAGATGAGTACGGAACCAAACATTGTGGGAGCAGCCATGGACGCTTCCGTCGTAAGTGATGTATTGATATACAGCCAGCTAAAGCATCATTTTTATCCCTTTAACGATAACTCCGTTAACAACGCAGTTGTAACGCTGGTTATACAGTGACAATGCTCTCCCTTATTTCAGTCACAATCAACCCCTTATTACGAACGAGCATTAACATTCGGCTGTTAAATACGGAATACCGTTAGGGCCATCGTAGTTACACATTAAAATCCAGAGGGCGAGAATGCGAGAACGCGAGAGTACGATGGCGACAATGCGAGAATACGATGGCGAGAGTGCGAGAATACGATGACGAGAGTGCGAGAATACGATGACGAGAATGCGACAGTGCGACAATACGATGGNCGCATTGTCGCCATCGTACTATCGAACTGTCGCCATCGTATTGTCGCACTGTCGTATTCTCGTCATCGTATTCTCGCACTCTCGTCATCGTATTCTCGCACTCTCGTCATTGTATTCTCGCACTCTCGTCACCTTATTCTCGCATTGTCGCCATCGTACTCTCGCGTTCTCGCATTCTCGCCCTCTTGATTTTAATGTGTAACCACGACGGCATTAACGGTATTCCGTAATTAGCACTAAATCACTTCATGTATTTATGCCCTTTAAATTGTGCCAACTCAACATAAGACTAAAATTTGGAAGGTCTTACACCGGGATAGACCGTATTATGGTTATCAGTATGTGTATGTCATTATACACAGTCATCATTGCAAACTAAAGCCGGAAGTCTCGAAATGTGGATTTCGTGCTTAGAAAATAATTTTGGTTTTAAAGGGGCCGTCCAACAGATTTTGGCATGTATTGAAGCTTGTCATTAAATGCTTTAAATGCTTTATATTGATAAATTTAAACATTTGAACTAAAAATCTCCAGTAAAAACAAAACAAACAAGAATACAATTTAAAAAAGGAAAAAAAAGTAACCCTCAACAGGGCTCGAACCACTGACCCCTGAAGTCCTGGAGTAAAAAGCTACACGCCTAGACCACTCGACCATCCACGCTCATTTTTGTAGTGGATGTATTTTTAAGCTATATAAGCAATCCTCGTAGTTTTCCAAAATATCGTTTCGCGTCGATACGAAGCTTTATCTGTTGGACGGCCCCTTTCAACGCTTCCTTGCATTGCAAATGGTAAAAATGTGTATTTTGTATGTTTACAAATCCTTCATCCAATAAATATTAAGGCTGAATATTGTTTGTTTACATTTAATAATGCAAAGTCAAAACATCTGAAAATATCATGAAACAAAACATTAAAAAATGACAATGCAAAACACTTAAGAGTCCATTTAGATAATGACTGCACTTGGCAAGAACAAATGGCAAAGCGATGGAATCGATTGGAAGCGATTTATCATTTTAGACGTTAAATACTTCTCGTGTATAAGGCATGTAATTTAATATTCAGATGTCATTTTTTATAAAATGTTTTTGCCCATATGAAAAAAAATCCGAAAGTGCGTGTGTTTCGATCAACGATTTAAGTTCAAACGCGGTGGATGCTCAATTGGAAGCGCGTTAAATTTTACACTTAACTGTTCCTGGTTCGAATCCAGCATTTACAACACGTACTTCACTTGACCCGCGTCATGCGAAATGGGGTACAAAGCCATATGCGGTCAGCGTAGCCCCAGACCAGCCTGCGCTTCCGCAGTCCGGTGTTAAGCTACCCTATCCACTAATGAGACTACGAAACCTTGGGTGACTTTATAGCGGAGCTACGCTGGCGGCATAAGGCATTAGACCAATGTTTGCATGTCGCGGCTCTTTTGGAGACTAGGATGAAACACCAGTATTCTTGATGTTAGCATGCTCAAAGAACATCGTGAACGATTTGAAACCCAGCTCTCTGTCACAGCGAAAAAGTTATTAAATGTCAAAATGTTCCTTCTTAATAGGACCTTTCTTTATGCGTTATGTATCTTCGTTTTTATCTGATGTAGCACCTGTACCCTGTAGAGAAATCTCTATCAACAGGTTACTCACATATGTGTTTAATCAGCATCCTCTATATTGTTTTCGAAAAAAAAAACACAGCAGTTATCGATACATTTATGTTCTGCATATGTGTTGGAAGATAACAAATGTCAAAACTACATGTTATGTCGTTTGACATTACCTCAGGTTCATTGCTTGTCGTCTGACATCACCTCGCGTTGTTTGCTTGTCGCCTGACATCACCTCACGTTCATTGCTTGTCGTCTGTCAGCACCTCACGTTCATTGATTGTCGTCTGACATCACCTCAAGTGTATTGCTTGTCGTCTTACATCACCTCATGTTAATTGCTTGTCGTCTGACATCACTTAAAGTGTATTGCTTGTCGTCTGACATCACCTCACGTTCATTGCTTGTCGTCTTACATCACCTCGTGTCCATTGCTTGTCGTCTTACATCACCTCGTGTCCATTGCTTGTCGTCTTACATCACCTCGTGTCCATCGCTTGTCGTATGACATCACCTCGTGTCCATCGCTTGTCGTCTGACATCACATCACGTTCGTTGCTTGTCGTCTTACGTCACCTCACGTTCAATGCTTGTCGTCTGACATCACATCACGTTCATGGCTTGTCGTTTGATATCGCTTCACGTTCATTGGTTGTCGTCTGAAATCACATCACATCCATTTCTTGTCGTCTGACATCACCTAACGTTCATTGGTTGTCGTCTGACATCACATCACATTCATTGCTTGTCGTCTGACATCACCTAACCTTCATTGCTTGTCGTCTGTCATCACCTCATGTGCATTGCTTGTCGTTTGACATCCCCTCACGTCCATTGCTTGTCGTCCGACATCACCTCACGTTTATTGCTAGTCGTCTTACATCACCACAAGTTCATCGCTTGTCGGCTGTCATCACATCACATGCATTGCTTGTCGCCTGTCATCCCCTCACGTTTATTGTTTGTCGTCTGTCATCACCTCAGGTTCATGGCTTGTCGTCTGACATCACCTCACGTTCATTGCTTGTCGTCTAGCATCATCTCACGTGCATTGCGTGTCGTCATACATCATCTCACGATCATTGCTTTGTTCGCAGAAGACTGTAGACTTCGCCGATCGACGCCCAGTGTCTGAGGAGTGTTTATACTGGAACAAGAATCCGCCAAGTAAGGACATAAGCATAGTGTATATTGAAATATCCATGTACGTCCTATTATTATTTATGATGTTAAAAGTCATTTCAGTTAAATTTAAATGAGCAATGCCACGAGGTGCACTCGAGTTAACCATTCCAATTGAAATATTATTAACGATGTGCATTTAATCTTGTCATTCAGTTAGAAATATGATTTATGAGGTACATTCCATTTGTATATAGTTTATCAAAGACCTACCAAGAAACTGAAGTGGACAGATATCTGAGCTGATAAAGTGACTAGAAAGCCTTCGATAAGTGCATTGGCCTCCGCCAAGAAAGAACTTACTAAAACTGAATTTCTCATAAACAGGCTTACGGCACCAAACCATTTTGAAGAGCCGATACAGTCTAGTGGGAAGGTAGAGAGGAAGGGGGGGGGGGGCCCNGGGGGGGGGGTCCGGGGTATGACACAAACATGCTTGGGTCGTTCACTAACGGCGAGTAAGGTAAAAGCTGTAAAGACGCAGACGTGAGGGGGTGGTAGTTGAACCGCACATAAATGGTAATGGTCCACTCAAAAATACTGCATTCGAAAACGTCCATTTGGTTCTTTTTACAAACCATCACATCTATGATGTTCTTATTACTATGCACGTGCGTTTTTTTTTCGGAAGTCCAACTCTTGCGGTCGATCATTCGACGGCCAACAACTGCGTCCGAGTAAAGTTTCTTCGGTGTTCCATATATGACTTAGGCGTCTTTATTTTTTAAATGTGTCATTATGTGCCTTACATTGTTTAATTATCAATTTCGATTTCAAATGATGAAATTCTGATTAGCGAAACGAAACTGTACTTAACGTATGGACCTCTGTTATTAGCGTTAACACGCTTTTTGAGATGCAATAATCTTGTTTTGGAATCTGTGAAGTTGGAAAGTTGTCATTTCGACAATCTATGATTACCGGTTAGTCCTCGACGGAGTTAACATTAAGTTATATGGGAAAAAAATACATTTTATTGCATGCAATTGTATTTGGTCTGCATATTTAAGCCTACGTGGCTGTCCGGCTAGCACAGTTGTTGGAATACGCGCTTCCCACCTAGGATCAATGGCCGTTCCAGGAAGCATGTTCAAAATTCATCAGAATTGGAAATCTTTCAGCAACAACTTAATAGCTGAAAATTGCAGCTATCATTCAAAAATGCGCACCAACTCTCGTTGCATATTTAACTACGATACTTTTCTATTGAAAATTTAAGTCACGATGTGTGACAGCAAACGGCCAAATGTTGATTGCCTGTTTAACCAGACAGGCTGACCGCAATTTGACCTTGGACAATGGTATACTGCGAGACGCTATGTATTACGTTTACAGAAAGTGCACAATGTTTGAGCTGGAACGATGGCTTATGCAAAAACCAAAATTTTAACATGCTTGCATGTCAATTTAAAACTTTATAACATGATTTTTTGTATGCATATCAGGGAAAGAAACAAAACGGAACATCACTAATTACATGATAAAAATATATTTGTGCACATACAATTTCACTATGAACATAATTGTTAAATGTAGCCTCTAAATATAAACGTCCTGGCTAATATAAAGACATTCGCATAAATCTATCGATTTGGAGATTGAGTGTTGAACTGTTTTATCCGCTCAACATTTCTATAATACAAATTATACTGCAGTACGATACAGTAGATGTATGCTCAACACTCAGTTAGCATCGTTGTTAATAAGCACAATGCCGCATCCTCATAATTTTCATTGTGGCCAGTAAAGAAATTGAACTTTTTCATTCGTATCTACTATACGGAAATTTTTCCGACATTTTATTATGTTGACAAAGGTCAATAAAGGTCTAACCTATGCAAGGCAACTAAAAAAATGCCGACAAAAAAAACAACAACAGACATCAATATCTTAGTAGTATGTTACCTGTTTGTTGATTAGAGTCGTCACCCTTTTCCCGCGAGATGTCATGGATGCTGACACACTGACTTCCGGTTTATTTGCATCTCTGGTAAACAGGTTCATTTATCGAAGCTATTTGTATTTTTCATTCTTTTACTACATTTTCTATGTCAGTAAGTGCACTTTACTGGTATTTTATGTGTTATATATGGAGTGTGTATTACATTTCATCTTTAATTCTTTACTCATAAACATAATCGTAGACTTCTTGAGAAATTACGTCGGGCGTTGTGCCTTAATTATTAAGTTAATGCAAGTTATGGTTTAAGCTTTTTCTTTATTAAGTTTATGCACATAGTCTTGATCATAACGTTGTGCCCAACTTTCTGATACTTAATGCATCTCTATATTAATGTGTTGCTGTTGTGAATAATACTAGCATATACAATTTATAGCAATTGAAGTTTAAGTCAAGATAATCAAATAAACTCTTAATGCATTTTAAGAATTGTTATAATTGTGTAACATATGCACAGATAGTTCTATGGATAAAATTTTAAAGAAGCCTAGCATTTATTGTAGTTTGCATTGTATCACAAGTAATTTTCAGTTCTTGCACTCTTTTATTTGTTGTTCTATATATTTTATAAATAACATAGGTATTTGAGGGGTAGAATAAATATTACACCAGGATGAGAGTGATGTCTAATGAAGCAGAAGACAAAGGTTGACATTACCATCCAAGGGGGCACACTATCTTCTATTCCCCAAAAATGCCTATGATATTTTATATTTAATGCCAAACAAACAATCTGTACTTGAAATAACTAAAAAGTATAATGTGCAGATATGCTTTATGAAAATCAAGTGCTCATCAACATTGATTTGTTATATAAATACTTTTTAATAAGCGCCTACATAATATTAGCTTGACCTGATTTTTAGGATATTTAATATGTACATTCTAAGTTAATATAATGTCGTAGTTTATTAAAATTATACCAGATGGATGTGTGATGCAGCTACTTAAGGGGCCTGTTCTTAGACTGGCATGACATTTAAAATAATGTTTTTCAAGACTCCAAAATGAAAGAATAATTAATATGTAAACAAGCGAATAAACTCTTATATGATTTAGAAATGTAATTGTAAAATAAACAATAAACTTAGTTTTTGTTTATGGAGAGTCTTGTATCGAGGATAAAAAATTATACTGCCTTTGTTACAATTTTAGCACAAATAACTACAATGTACAAGTCATGCTATGATTTTTGTATAGTCTTTTTAAATGTTAATGCATTTAAAATTATGTTTCTTATTTCCTGATATGCAAATGAACCTGTGTGAATCAATGTACTTATATATTGCAGGAATCTATGTTGAGGACTGTGGTATAACCATTTCTCAATCGATGATGCCCCGGTCTGGGAGCCAGTCGGATTTAGTTTACAACGCTTACACTTCCCCAAACAAGTCTTCCACAGGTAAAAATGGATTTTAATTGCAAACATATTGTGAATGAGATATTTTACCTAGACAACCAACCATTATTATGGATGAAGATGGATAAAATTCAAAGAGCCACATTCTGGCTTTAATCATTTTATCTATTTGTATTCTACCATGCAATGTATAGCTAGCACAAATTACTGTGGATTGTATATTACATTTTCAAGATTACTCAATTTCATTTTAATATTGAATTAGATGCATAAGCAGTTGTTTTTTATAACCATTTTTTTTTTAGCTCACCTGATTGCTCAGGTGAGCTTTTGTGACCAGTCTTTTTCCATCGTCCGTCCGTCGTCCGTCTGTCCACATTTGTTCGTAAACACTCTAGAGGCCACATTTCTTGTCCGATGTTCATGAAACTTGGTCAGAAGATTTGTCCCTATGATACCTCGATCGAGTTCGAAATTGGGTCATGCTGGGTCAAAAACTAGGTCACTAGGTCAAAAAAAAAAGAAAAACCTTGTAAACACTGTAGAAGTCACATTTTATGCCCAATCTTCATGTTACTTTGTCAAAATGTTTGTCTTAATGATATGATGGTTGAGTTCAAAAGTGGTTCCGGTCCGGTGAAAAACATGGCGGCCAGTGGGCGGGGCAGTTTTCCTTATTTGGCTATAGAGAAACCTTGTAAACACTCTAGAGGCCACATTTCTTGTCCGATCTTTATGAAACTTGGTCTGAAGATTTGTCCCAATGATACCTCGATTGAGTTCGAAACTGGGTCATGCTGGGTCAAAAACTAGGTCGCTAGGTCAAAAAAAGAAAAACCTTGTAAACACTGTAGAAGTCACATTTCATGCCCAATCTTCATGTAACTTTGTCAAAATGTTTGTCTTAATGATATGTTGGTTGAGTTCAAAAGTGGTTCTGGTCCGTTGAAAAACCTGGCCGCCAGTGGGCGGGGCAGTTTTCCTTATTTGGCTATAGAGAAACCTTGTAAACACGCAAGAGGGCCACATTTCTTGTCCGATCTTCATGAAACTCAGTCAGAAGATTTGTCCCAATGATACCTCGATTGAGTTCGAAACTGGGTCATGCTGGGTCAAAAACTAGATCACTAGGTAAAAAAAACAAAAACCTTGTAAACACTGTAGAAGTCACATTTCATGCCAAATCTTTATGTAACTTTGTCAAACTGTATGTCTTAATGATATGTTGGTTGAGTTCAAAAGTGGTTCCAGTCTGTTGAAAAACATGGCTGCCAGTGGGCGGGGCAGTTTTCCTTATTTGGCTATAGAGAAACCGTGTAAACACTCTAGAGGCCATATTTCTTGTCCAATCTTCATGAAACTTGGTCAGAAGATTTGTCACAATGATACCTTGATCAAGTTCGAAACTGGGTCATGCTGGGTCAAAAACTAGGTCACTAGGTCAAAAAAAAAGAAAAACCTTGTAAACACTATAGAAGTCACATTTCATGCCCAATCTTCATGTAACTTTGTCAAAATGTTTGTCTTAATGATATGTTGGTTGAGTTTAAAAGTGGTTCTGGTCCGTTGAAAAACATGGACCAGGTGAAAGCTTGAAAAACCTTGTTTATCTTTAACCACAAAGCACGCAGCTTTGATATTTGATATGTGACAAAGATTGTTCAAATCATGCCACTGGGCAAGCTCATTTCACAGGTGAGCGCTCTAGGGCCATCTTGGCCCTCTTGTTTTGTAAATTCACATCCTTGATCATTTGAAAATAAATGTAATTCAGGAGACGGTAATGTGTAAGTATATTATTCATGTTGATTGATAAGCTGTTTTCAGGATTTATTGAATTGTAATTAGATTGTTAGGATTGAGTTAGAACATTTTTTTATTACATTGGATACAAAATATTTGCCTCCCATTGACAGGAAGTTGAAAATGTTACACTCTAAAAAGAAAGGTAAGTACATTATATATACAGCATCATACTCACCTTCAATTTCTTGCAGACATCAGCTATCATTATGATTTTTTCCCCTTTTTTTATGGAATGAATCTTTTTTCATCTTTATTTACTTTTCTGCATTCTTATGGAGATTGTGTCTGTTTCCTTTGTTATTTCCAATGAAAATATAAACGGTTGACAATTAAAATATTTCCTATATTTAAGTATTTGATGCACTTTTGATGTTAGTTACTCAATATTATTGCTGCTGTTACCTTTTTATCTCACCTGATATCTTGGACGAGTTCTAAAATGGTTCAGGTTGGTTAAAAATTAGGTGGCCATGGGGTGGGGCATTTTTACTTATATGACTATGGTCAAACCTTGTTAACAGTTACACTCTAGAAGTCACATTTCCATGTCCAATCTTCATGAAACTTGGTCAGAAGATTTGTGCCAATGATACATGTATCTTGGACGAGATCGAAAATAGTTCCGGTGTGTTGAAAAACTTGGCCGCCAGGGGCAAGGTATTTTTCCTTATATGGCTATAGTAAAACCTTGTTAACACTCTAAAAGTCACATGTACAGTCCAATCTTTACGA
The DNA here is from genome assembly GCA_007657795.1 of Dreissena rostriformis. Classification (NCBI taxonomy): domain Eukaryota; kingdom Metazoa; phylum Mollusca; class Bivalvia; order Myida; family Dreissenidae; genus Dreissena; species Dreissena rostriformis. Next base: position 72,914 of record VMBQ01002640.1, read on the forward strand.
AATGTGGTCAGACTATTTTTTCCAATTATTCCTCAGCTGAGTTAAAAAATGATTATTTTTCATCGAAAAACATGGCCATCAGGGGTTGGGACATTTTTCATTATATGGCTATAGTAAAACCTTGTTTACACTGTAGAAGTCACATTTTTAGTCACATATTTAGTCCAGTCTTCAAGACACTTGTTCAGAACATTTGTTTTAATGATATCTGGGCTGAGGTCGAAAATGGTTATGGTACGTCAAAAAAAAAACATGGCTGCCAGGGGGCAGGGCATTTTTCATTATACGCCTATAGTGAAACCTTGTTAACACTCTAGAGGTCTCATTTTTTGTGCAATCTAAATGAAACTTAGTCAGAACACTTGTTCTAATGACTTCTCTGTGGAGTTCAAAAATTCTTCCGGCTCATTGAAAAACATGGCTCTCAGGGGGGGGGGGGGCAGTTTTCCTTATGTGTCTTTAGTGAAAACTTGTTGACGCTATATAAGCCACATTTTTTTCATGGAACATGGTCAGAACATTTGATTCAAAGACATCTCAGCTGAGTTTGAAACTGGGTCAGGTGAGCTCAAAAACTAGGTCACTAGGACAAATAAAAAAATAAAAAAAACTCTTTAAGTCAATTTTTTGGTAAAATCTTCATGAATCAGCTGGCACTTTTCAGAATAGTCTAGCGCCTTGTTTCAGGTGAGCGCCTTGTTCTTCTTAATAGCCTTAACTGAAGTTATTAAACACTGTCTTTTCCAATATAAGCTTTCACTTTGTCATTTAAATAACTATCTGTTGTTTGCAGTTTACAAGGTTGATGGACTCAAGCTGTGCATATATCAATACTTATAACATGATCTTATTCTTTGATTGATTGTTATTTGTCAGTTTTTCAGAAAATCATATTTTCTTCTCTCCACTGTCTGCCATCTTGGAATATTTTTTTATAAATTAAAAGCGTACATTTTAGACTTTATTGGCAAAAATAGTTTTGTATGATTTCCTTTGGTGACAGCTCTATATGCTCCCTAAACCCTGGTGGAGAAAAAGCACTAGCTCATTGATATGTTTACTTTTATGTATATGTTTAAATCGTTACATTTTTTTTGCAAATGCAGCAAGGAATCACAAATAACGGCTTTATTTTTTGTTACGCATATGTAGATTACATAGTAGGGGAACATTTCCAAAAAGAAGAAAGTGTTTCCAAAAGAGGCAAAAAATTAAGAGGGAAAAGGGCTGATAGAGCCACTTCCAAAGTTTAAAAACCAAACTTGCCCTGCGAGAACAGAGTGATGGTTTGCATAACATGTAGTTACAGACTTACATATCTAATTTTATATTAACTTAACATTGTATGCACAGTCTTAACTGTCGCAACAAAAGGCTGTGACCCATATTTCCTCACAATATATGATATTTATCAATAGAAAGTGCACAAAAAAGAACTTCAATATTAAAAGACGGCTTTTTATATGACGATAACTTAATGATCAATATCTTGTGTGATCAGTAAAGTAATTGTATAATTTGTATTGCTTAAAAGGATTGAAAAGGGCACTGTGATCACAAAGCAATTTCTTTTCCAAGTAATTTCAATATGGAGTTTTCCTCTTTTATGTTCATTGGCAGAAGTTGTGATGACATATTTAAATTGGTAAGTCCCTTATTATGACAGTGCTCCAGCTAGGCCTAAATTGAAGGGCGCCCCGCCCTGCCCTCCCGAACCTCCGTCCTGCCCTCCCGAACCTCCGCCCTGCCCTTCCTAGGGCCCTTCTGCCCTTAAAAAAAAAAAAAAAAAAAAAAAAATTTTTTTTTTTTTACATATGATGATTAATAAATCTCTTTTTAAAATACATTGTAATTAATTTATTCCTCATTGTAGACATTTTATTTGAATTGTTTTATTATAATGGGAATAATATATTCTAACAATTATTAATAACATATAAATTAACATGTAAGAGGAAGCATTCCAGAAACGCCAGCGCGCTCGAAAGTGCCCTTTTGACAAAATACTGCGCGTCCAAAGTGCCCTTTTGACAAAAAAGCCCCCCTGCCTTTTTGAAATCCTAGCTGGAGCACTGTATGATGAACATGTTTTATTGCATATATAGTTACCATGTAAAAAAAATAAGCCTTATTGAACTGGAAATTGTGTTATTGCCATTGAACTAAATTAGCTGTTTCAATTCTGTTATTCCTTATGTTTCATTGTTTGCTATTTTTAATGTGATCTTATCCAAACTTCATGAACAATTTCGAATCGGGTCATGTGTTTCCAAAAACTAGGTAACCATGTTAAATCTTAGGAAAAACATATTACCCTTCTAGGATTCACATTTATGACTTGATCTTGATGAAACATTATTAGAATATTTATGTTGACAATATCAAGACCTTGTTTGAATCTGCTTCAAAAACTAGGTCATAAGACAAGTCTTCAACGATTGGTTTACCTTGAACTCAGACGAGTGCTTAAGGTCATCATGGACATCTTGTCTGATACATGTTTTAATGTCACACTGACCAGGATTGACAATATTATGTGCTTTTCCATAAAAAAGCATCGAACATAATAATATATCATGCAGCATAGAAATTTTTAACCCTTTGAGCGCTGGAACCGGATTTTGAAGGCCTTTGCAAACAGTTTGGATCCAGATGAGACGCCACAGAACGTGGCATCTCATCAGGATCCAAACTGTTTGCTATTCTGATAGTGGTCTTAGAAAAAAAATCGAAGAAAATGCTAATTTTAGAAATTCAGCAGACGACATTTTAGCAGACGACAAATTTCCCAGCATGCAAAGGGTTAACCAGGCTATTTCCGGGCACAAACAGTGCCATTACGTCAGTTTCATATTTTCCATGTAATTACATGAATTTTTATGGAAGACCATGGAACTTTTTCATCTGGGATCCATTGAAAATTGAAGTGGCTCTTATGATCATCTTGCTCTCATCCTAATGTGTATTCATTACATTGTGACCCCTTTTTGCATTGATCCACACTGCATTCACGCTGTCCTGCCAATATTTAATGATTTCTTATCTATATAAACACTCCAGTGTTAAAACCCCGTGGCTTATGCACTTGTAATGATTGTCCTTTATAGATACTAAAATTAAGCAGAGCTTTTACTAAACACCACGAGATGTTTAAACCCAAAAATGTACTCCTTAATTTGCATAATGTACACATTGAACTATCGATTGGATTCAATTCTTAAACTTAAGTTTGGTCTTTCGGTTTTGGGTTTGGTATCATTTACAATTCAAATGGCTGGAATGGAATATGTAAAGATTTGACCAGATCTATTAAACAATCATCTGATATGAAAAATAATATTTGAACTTAAGTGAATTGTTTTTATTCTAGTTTTGGTATGTATACACATGATTGAGTTATTGGGATGGAATAATATTCTTAGACTTGACACAATCTGGAAAGTAACCATATTTAGAAACAATGAGTGTTAATTCAAGTGACATGGAGAGCAGCCTAGATGATGAGGTCTTTTATGGTAAGTTAGAATTTGAGTCTTGCCCAATAAAAACCGGGCTTAATGCATGTGTGTAAAGTGTCGTCCCAGATTAGACTGGGCTGTCTGAACAGGCTAATCAGGGACAACACTTTCCGTTTTTATTTTTGAATTTTTGGTTTAAAGGAGGTCTCTTCTTTTTAGGAAATATAAACTGATGTCAATTCATGTTTTTTATCATAGTCTTCTTAATTGATATTTGTTAACACATAGTTTTCCCAGTGTATCAAATCAAGTTCTAATGTGAATGGAGATAAAATGTCTGATCAGGTATATACATGTACAAAACGTACTTATAGAATTCAGTGAACAGATACCAGAGATATAACTTTCAGTTTGAAATGAATCCTTATTTTCAATCCTTACAAGTGTTATGTACAGTGTATGAAGATAAACACAGTTATCATGGAATCAGTCAGTAAATTCAACATTGGCATTGGTGGTCAGGGTTGATGGCCAAATGTTTAAAAAACAGTTGTACAGAAAGATAATCAATCTGAAACATTACAAACATGCACATAATTATGCATATCTTTATGTTTTCATTTTAGAACATGACTGTTGTATATTTATTTAAAGGCAATGGATTATTAGTTATTATTACCCGATGCCTTATATAAATGATAATTAATTAATTTTTGCTATTTTCTCGTCGAAAAAGTAATGCTGAAATGTTTTAAACTGTTACCGGTAAATATTTCGAATTGTTGACCGGACAATAGTTTAAACTGTTGCATGCTCGTGCAGACTACCCCTGTAGTACCTCATATATTAAATTATATATTATATGTGCATAATATATAATATGTGCATAATATATAATATATTATACATACTATATAATATATAATACATATTATATAATATATAATATGTGCATACTATATAATATATAATATAATTTAATTTGCTATTTTGTCTATGTTTGAAATTTTATCAGGTAATAAAACAGTTATTTCATGGATGCGCGGTGAACAGTCAAAACTGTTGTCCCTCGGTATCAGGGCTCACATTTGGAACTGTTGCCCTCGGCCTATTGGCCTCGGGCAGCAGTTCCAAAGTCATCCCTGATACATTAATTGGGACAACAGTTTTGACTGTTCACCGCGCATCTATGAAATAACTGTTTACTGGTTAAATAAAATAATGTGTACATAATTTCTTAGTAACATAAATCACTATTTTATTAACATGTAAACAGTTAAATCTATGAACAAAGATGTGCGATATTGAACAACGGTTGCTGTTGGAAAGTGTTATGTGTTCATGCTATTCAGTTAACTGCTAAACTGTTTTGAAGAAAGAAGCTTTTCTCATTATTCCATTGATGAAACTATTGATAGATCTTTAATAAGATATATGTGCTGACGTCAGTCGCTCTGTGTCAAACCAGGTGTACATGAGATCTGAAAATACACAATGTACCAAACATATTTGAATTAAGTATACTGTGTTTTATGTGTTCAAATGCATTAGTAATGCTTATACCCACATACATTCAGAATATTGATCATTTTGCTTTAATTTAGGATCTTAATTGATCAAATATAAATCAGCTAACAAATAAATATAGATTTATTTGAAAAAAGTAGTGTTGACTTATTATGTAATTTGGTAAGATTAATATATGCTAAAATATGAAATCAATGCTCTACAAACATCATGTTATCAAAGCCTGTATGCCATTTGGTGCATATCACGCTTGTCCCTCTTGTAACCCATTTCATAGACAGGAATTATTGTGTATGTTACTTCTTCTTGATTATATGCAACACCATTTATCAGGCAATACTGTTGTAAAAAACTCAAACATTCATTATTTTTGTATCAAATGTTATACAGCATTGTTTACTCCAGCGTTTTTTTCCTTCTTTAACTAGTACCGGGGAACGGTACCTTTCCCAAAGCCTACCGGAGGCTTCCCAATTTTAGCACCGGACCTTTCCCAATCTTCATATCTAACGATCCCAACGATCCTAGGTACCGTTCCCAATCTCCAGACTCCAGTGCCTTTTATTTTCGCTGGAAATATCTTTTGAAATCGTCAAGCCATTCAGTTTCGGTCATTTATTTTCACCGGAAATCATTTATTTATATCAACTGTTGTTTCTACCATTCCAGTTATTCATTAATGTGCGAATCTCCGAAATTTTGTGAGATTCGTTGGTTCTTTCAATAAACATGTTGTTTGCTTCTCAATGGCGCCATTTGCACACGAATTGGCAAAGAAATACCAAACACATTTTAAAAGACCGATTTTAATTGAAAGATTGGGAAACGACAGCCAATGACATCGCTCGTTACAAAATTCTTAGGTAGAACAGGGGTTTCACTGGCCCACAAAAAGTTGTTGCCACTTTTTCGCGGCTTGAAAACCATCAGTTTTTCCAACCTTATTAATATTATATAATAAGAACAATCATTTAAGACCATCATTTAAAGAAACCTGACTATATTAATGTCATTGACTATTATTACTTTCAAAAGTATATAAATACATAAATAACAATAAGTTCCTTCATAAGTCATTATATACCTTCATAAGACTTAATAAGCTTTATTTTGTATATAAATAACATTATTTCCACTTGATAAACATGAGCCAAGAGCACAGATAACCAAAATAATATAATAATGTTAACATCAATGTAACAGTATGCTGTATACATGAACATGTTTAAAATTATTTATTTAAACATAGCATCACACAACATACATCGTCTGAAAGGCAAAAAGCAATATCAAACACCAGAAAATAAAGCATCTCAATTCAAATTGTTAAACAGTTACATTTGGTCATTTGCACATGATTTACATCAACTTATAAGGTTAAAATGTTTTCTGTTAGTGTTGGATGATTTCCAAGTTCAATAAAATGAATGTTTTTCACGCCTATTTCATGCCAGAAAGGCCGAGGATAATTGCCACCATCCATTCTAGTTGTCTGATATATATACAACATATCTTTTACAAACTATACACAACAGAACAACACATAAATGTCCCTATTTTCATATGTCCGAATTTTAACATATCCGAAATATAGTATATCGATTGAATGGCCAACTTTTTATTTCAGAAAGTGTTGGTATCTTAATGAAACTTTATCCTTTCCAGAACATTATAATAATAAAACAATTAAACAGAAATGCTCACAAATGCCTGTTGAAATAAGATTTCATGTGTTTTTGTGTAGAAATCAAATGCTTTTGCCATGACAGTTTGTCCCAGTATTACATAATTTATTGCTCAATATCATTAAGGAGCCGTTAATCCGATAATAACCCCCATAAAACTTGACAATAGCAGTAAAAAAATTGTCTGTAACATTTACACACTTTAGTGATTTCAATTTGCACTATGCACTGTAGGTCGCTTACATCAAAGACCTATCAAAATACATATGTATATTGATAGGTCTTTGCTTACATCGTCGTTAATCAATATTTACAACTGACACACTCGCAGTACATTTTCGGATAGGATTTTATCGATTTTTTGAAATTCGCCACTTAAACAAAATTAGAGCCACTTTAAAAAAATTAAAGCCATTTGCGACAGTGGCGATCGACAGCGAAACCCCTGTAGAATCTCGCGGATATTTCGGGCCGCTTATGAAATACGTTCGCGGAATCGGCCGTACCCAATATTTTGTTTACGAATTGATGCGAATCTCAGAAATGACCCCGGGACAACCCGATCCGCGGAAAAATCACACCCCTGCATACATTAGCATTTTAATGGAGATGATCTCAATATCTTATTTGATGATTTGAAAAAAAAATCAAAACAAAATATAAGACTAACCTTTAAAAATAGTTTTCACGACTCGAAAATTTCTCATTTGTAGGGGTACAGGTACCTTTCCCCTTTGGGGAAAAAAAACGCTGTACTCTATCTATGCTTATCTTTCTGACACTATTTTGACATTCTTTTGAACGTTTGCAGAGTAACTATACTTTCTTGTTTGCACTGAATAAGTGTTTTACCATTCTGAGGACAATACATGTTTAAGATGGTCAGAAATGTATTCACAGTACATCAACAGATCACATACATTTAGACAAAGATATTTTCATAAGGACTGTTGTATTTTCTGTTTATAAACAACATAATATTCTTAACAAAACATGTACTTAAAATTGCTTTTAAGAGTCTGTAAAATTGGCATCAATTCAAGGGAGATAATTTATAAGCTACTATTTGACACTATTGTTTCCCTTTGATTAATTTTCTTTTCTATACTTGTGAAGATCTTTGAGAAAGTTTTAGCCCAAAAAGTCCGATAAATTTATTAGCAATAATAAAAACAGTTATCTATTATTTAACATAAATAATTAATGTGTCAGATAATGGTGTGGTGCATGTTGGCTATTGATGGTATGTTAAAAAAAGAGCTTTTTAAAATATGCTCTGTTTTCCTAGAAATATAATTATGTTACAAATGCTACAATGATAATGTTATATTTAGTTTAACAAATTATTCATTTTACTAGCAATTTAGAACATTTTTTTGTAGTTTTTAGCTTGGCTGTTTTCAAAGAAAACCCGAGGTATTGTCAAAGCCAGCTCGTCCGCCGTCCCCGTCGTCCAAAAACCTTAACATTGGCTCTAAAATGAAAATGCTTACCTACAATGTTGAAACTTGATTTGTAAATGCACCTTGATGAGTTCTACACACCACACCCATTTTTGGGTCACTACTTCAAAGGTCAAGGTCACTGTGACCTCTTATTTATTTAAAACTGCACCCACAGCCGAGTGTTGGCCCCCGCTATGCGGTGCTCTTGTTAGCTCACCTGAGCGCGTTACCACCTTAGAGGCGACATTTTTCATCCAATCCTGATTTAACTTGGTCAGAATGTTTAGCTGGACTATATTTAGGCCGAGATAGAATCTGAGTGACCTGCGTCCAGAAACTAGCTCACNAGGGTCATCCCTGATTAGTCTATGCAGACTGCACATGCTTATCTGGGACAATACTAAATGCACATGTATTATGCCTTGTCATCCCAAAGATTGACTTGTATGTATAACCACTTCCTAGGGTGTCTTTCTCTGAGTTGATAAAGAGGGACATGGGTATCAGATGTGTCAAGCTGCTGAATTATTGATGAAACATTGCTATGTTGTGAGGAAACTGCAAGGCGTTCTTTTAAATTGTCAGTAGATGTAGTGATACAGAGATGTAGAATGATGCACCACTATATATAGCCACTCAAAATCTGAATTAATAGTGTGTAGTATTAATCAGGTAAAATTATGGCACTGAACAAGAAAGTTCAAGCAAAACATACTGGTGTGGAATTTAATGTGTTATGATTGGAGAAATTGGAGTCGTGGTAATGTTATATTAAAAGAGATAAAACTTACAGGAACTTGAATACATATGTGATTGATCTTGTAAAGAGTAACGGTATTTTTAAAATAGCAAGATCAACTGGTGTTAAGCAATTTCATGTGTTTGTATAGAACTTGGAAAATGAGAAAACATTATGTGTGACTGTTTGTTTGATGACATGGGTCTAGTTTATTAAATTGAAATTATTGGAATTGATAACATTGATGAGATTATAATCTATTTAGAGGCTGCTGACTTTAATTTAATAATTTTCTGTTAAGCGCACTAGGGCACAACATGCTCATGGTGAATTTTTTTGATCTCCTTTTGTCTGTCATTCGGCGTCCACATTTTGCCCTATGAACACTCTAGAGGCCACATTTATTGTCCAATAAATACCAAGAAGTGATGCAGTTCTCCTGGTTAGACAGGATTACAAGTATGTCACCCAGACTTTTATTTGATAATTATAAAATGGCAAATCAGGAGCCATCTTTTTTGCCTTACTTTTTCAAACTTGGTCAGAACATGTGTCGCAATAATGTATTGGCCAATATAAAATGTGCATCATAAGGGGTAAAAAAAACTTGTTAAGAAGTCACATTTATCACTCAAACATGATGCAAGCAGATCAGGTCAGTTAAGTTTCTGTTGGCCTCAGGTGAGCGCTTTAGGGATTTTGGCCTACTTGTTTATGAAAAAAGAGGATAAACTTCATATTTTAGAAATATTTATTAATTTACCAAGTTCATAGTATTATAGGCTATGTTCAACTGCTATAGAGTGTCTTTAGCTCAAATAAGTCACATAAATAAGGCAATTGTAGGTCACGTTCATTTGTGTCAATTGCTTGTAACGCTTACACTTTATATATCCCATATGCTCTTTTTAGCTCTGCTGTTCGAAGAAAACCCGAGGTATTGTCATAGCCAGCTCGTCCGCGGCGTCCGAAAACTTTAACATTGGCCATAACTTTTGCAATATTGAAGATAGCAACTTGATATTTGGCATGCATGTGTATGTCATTGGAGCTGCACATTTTGAGTGGTGATAGGTCAAGGTCATTCTTTAAGGTCAAAGGTAAAAAACGTTTTTTTTTTCATGTGTATCTCATGAACCTGCACATTTTAAGTGATGAAAAAGTCAAGGTCATCCTTCAAGGTCAAAGGTCAAAAAAACAAAATCCAAGCACCCACAGCCGAGCGTTGGCACCCTCTATGCGGTGCTCTTGTTTAAATTTTAAATTGTCAATGTGTCATATTGCAAGATTTTGCAATTGCCGTCAAACTCTGCAAACATATGATAAGCAGTTTGTTTATGGCTCAAATTAAATTGACAATTCTTATCTAGCTTTATTGACCTTTGAATAAAATTATGTAAGTTGTCAATACATGCAATATGGGGAGGGCTTATTGGAGATTTTATTTGAATCTTCCACATTTTCAAGCTGCAATTTCAACTAAGTTACATGTTTTAATGTACATTGTTATCAAACAAGTTATGACTTATCAGCATGTCATCCATGGCTTTCAGAGTGCAATATGAAAAATCTGTTAACTGTTATAGGTAAGTGCTGTGACATCTGTGTCATAAGTGCCTGTTACCATGCGAAAACTGATGATGTCATGAAATCCATGAAATATTGGCTAAAGCAATAGAGAATTTCATGACTTTGACTCCATACACATTTGTTTTGTCCGGAGTGTACAATCCATATTTGCTTCCTGGATGATGGACACAAACTTGTCTAAGGAAGTACCCTTACACTTCACAATGTACAGCATTAAAATGTGCATGAATGTTTCCTTATGATATTAAAGTGTGGATGTGTATTTTATAGCATCCTACTGAAGATACTCCTTAAGTTATGCCCCTGTTTCAACTTTCAATTTATATCTCTAAAATTATTACAACAACTTTCTAAATATTACTAAATGCGCCTTTGAAGTCGTGTGGGGTATTTGTCACTTATGTGACAATTACGCTCTTGTTTTAACCCTTTGCATGCTGGGAAATTTGTCGTCTGCTAAAATGTCGTCTGCTGAATTTCTAAAATTCACATTTTCTTCATTTTTTTTCAAAGAATACTATCAGTATAGCAAACAGTTTGGATCCTGATGAGACGCCACGTTCTGTGGCGTCTCATCTGGATCCCAACTGTTTGCAAAGGCCTTCAAAATCCGGTTCCAGCACTGAAAGGGTTAATTATACATGGCTATAATAAAAGCACATGTCTACTGGTAAATATTAGTAATGAACGATATATCAATCCATTTGGTGCCATATTGTAAACAAGAATTAGCTATTCACTTACATTAATGGATGTAATGTTCGCATTAATAATAAATCAATAAGGTTGCCTACATGTACGCGCAGTCTTAAATGTATTACTTACGCCCTGTAAGAAATTAATTTCACATACAAATTTATTGGAAATATTGACCGATTCTCCAAATAAATTGTCAATAAAAAGCCTGTAAAGAAGATCCTTTAATGCTTCTTGCGCTATAAATATTTATGACCTTGTAAAGCCATATTCATTTGCTGGTACTTCTTTGAGGCATTTCTTTATTGTGACTGCTAGTGATAAGAAACTTCTTAAGTGTCATGCTTTCTCACGTAACTGTGCATGCCAGATCTAGGAGGAATATTGAGCAGACTGGTTTTATTGTTTTTGTGACAAAAGGAACACTCGGACTTGAATAAATTATACAGTTTGTTTAGGGCTTCCTTTAAGGACTTTAAAGATTTGACTGTTCCATGCTGGCCTGATCTTGTTGAGCCATACCAAGACCAATCGTGTGAAATAAAATAGTGCATATTCAATTATGTTGTCTTCTCAAATTTTGGTTTTAAAGCATTGTTTGATCTAATTGGAATAAAGGTTGTGGAGTGGTACAGAGCTTATAAATACTAAACTCAAGTTAGAATTCTAATGGGGATTATGTTTAAGAAAAATTAATCAGGAAAACTATCATTTTTTTCCAATGCATGAGATCTGACTATAAATTAATTTTAATTGTAAACTATGCATATGTTCAAGCAAAAAAAGAGGACAATTTATGTGTCAATTGGGAAAAAAAAGAAGTCCTAAGAGGAGTACATTTTTGTGACTTTTTAATACTGGAATAAAATGTCATGAAAGTATTTTCATAATTATTTTCTCAAAATTGCAGTGTGTTGTGTGTTTATTATCTTAAGTTGTATTAGTGACACGGCATATCTTAAACTTAAAGCTGCTTCTTTTCCCTCACTTTTGCAAGTCATTTGCAAAAAAAATCCTCTTTTGTCTTGAAATCTCTGAAACAGCTAGTCCCAGAGTTGGGGGATAAGATACTATTGACAAAAGGGGAGAAGAAATAGTAACATGGCATCAAACACCTGATAGTCATCAACAACACCACTCACCAGCTACTTTCGGCACTGGTATGCTACCACCAACACCAGTCCATTTGCGCAGAATATACATGCTTATATAGAACGATTGGGTTGCAGTTTGGAGGAAGTGACCATTGACCAGTCCTTTTGTACTCTCTATGGCAGCAGCACCTCTGGCTATTCTTACCCCCCAAGATGGAATTACAAGAATGCCAAATGAAGTGCCTTTAGCATCCTTACCAAGGAAATGAACTTATCTCATAAGAAACATCAACAACATAGTAGGAGACTTCAGCACACTTATCATCAAGTTTGCGAAAGAAGCAAAACATAGAGGTGTCAGGAAGAACTACTCTCCATACTTAGGGCAAGATCTAGGATCACATCAGGTACATGGCGTTAAAAAGGGCAGGTGGTAATTACCAGACCATTCAGGTGACATTTTCAAAACATTGCTAATTCCAAGGTATGTCTGAGAGTAAAACTTAAATTAAAGGTATTTAACCGTATAATTTACATTTCCTATTGAAGTTTTTCCACAATATATAAAATTTCAAAAGATTTCCAAACTTGTTTGGTGACCAGTTTAGACAGGAATGGAGGGGGGAGGGAAGCAAAAAGAAGCAAGGCGCAGCATCCTTATATTTTGCTGTAGATCTTTCCATACATACTGAACTCAAGAATTTTAAAATGTGCATGAATGCATGACTCAAGCCAGAGAGCAGGTTGAGACAAACCCCAGCAAAGAGAACAATATTAAACTCCCAGAAAGAAAGGGCCTATACTTAAAGATCAAGCTCGAAAGAAGAAGAAAGAGCTGATGAGAAACTGTATCAAAACTGAACGTTGAGAAATACACCAAAATGCTGTGACAAAAAAAGCCGTTTATGATGAGAACAACAGAGAGCAGAAGATCAATCTAGAAGAACAAGGAACATTGACATGAAGGTCGGCCCAAAATGCTTTGGCTCAGGCATACGCAAAGGAGAGCAACACCACATTACAAAGGGCGCTGGAGATAGAAGTCTGGCAAGAAGAAAGGACTGGCAAAAACAGCAATCCACATGAAGCCATTACAAAAGAGATCCCACTAGAAGAAATGAAGTTGGCTATCAAACAACTGAAGAAAAAAAAAATCTTGATTCCCTGTCAACATCACCAATACAATTTTCCAATACCTTGGCAACAAAGCCCTTCAGAAGCTGTTGGACATCTTCAGTGTCAGCTGGTCGCAGGGCCAGGGACCCCAGTGCTGGAAGGAGGCCATAGTGATTCCTGTCCTGAAAAAAGGGACAAAGGCAAAACTCCTAAGCTACAGACCCATCAGCCTGGTAAGCTGCATCTGCAAGACCATTGAGCAAATTGTCAAACAGCACCTGCAGTGGTAACTGGAGACAGAGAGCATCACAGCGCCAGAGCAAGCAGCTTTCAGAAAATGCTAGAGTATGGAAGACCAGACAACACACCTTCCCCAGGTTATTGCATTCCAAGCCCAGAAGGTGACCTTTGATGTCTTTATACCTACCTAAGGCCTTTAAAATGGTGTAGAAAGATGGGCTCCTTGTAAAGCTTCTCCACAGTGGTATCCAGACTACATGTACCAGTGGACCAAGTCATACCAGCACAATCGGAGAGTCCATGTGTCGGTAGACGGTCTCTTAGGGTCTCATTTGGCAAGAGATTTACATGGAAACTACAAGTACAGAGTGCAGAGGCCAAAGCTAGAAATAAACTTTACATCATGAGGAAGCTGGCAGCAACAAATTGTTCTGAACAACTGGCTCCTAAAGGCATTCCAGTCAAATTGTGTTTTTTTTTTTTTACAATTAAATGACTAAAGTGGTATGTAAATTGTACTTGCTACTCGAAGGACAATTAAATTGTTATAGTTTAAATTTGTTAAATATTCACTAAATTAAGGACCAAATAAACTTTGGTTTAGTTTATTTATGTCAGTGAAAGGCTTCTTTTTAATAAATATATTTTATTTTAAGTGCAGTAATAGAGTAATCTCTTGGCTGGAAAAAAAACAGTTGCAATATTAAATATTTCTATGCAGCAGTGTACTTGGAAATGTACATTTTTTAATAATATATATTCTGTATGTCATTACCATATGCCCATTGTGTGGATAACTGGCGAGGCTATCTTGTTACAGAAGATGTATTGCTCATGGAAATGGTCTTGTCATTGGGATATAATACAGTAGTGTAATATGGCAACATGACTGGAATTATTATTTGTCCCTCTGAATCTGCCAGGGTAATGAAATCGTGAAAATAATAACATTTAACCCATTTATGCCTAGCGTCTAGAAAAAAGGCCTTGGCAAACAGCGTAGACCCAGATGAGACGCCGCATGATGCGGCGTCATGGTCTGCGCTGTTTGCTTAAAGGAATTTCTGTAAGAAATATTCTAAATATAGAAATAAATATACAAGATATCCCTATTTTTTTTAATAAATTGATCCAATTTAGAAGGATGGGAGAGTCCACTCGGCATAAATAGGTTAAATGAGGCTGTAACTTAGAATGGGATTGAACTTCATAATTTTTTATAATCAGTTGAACTATGAACATATTAAGTTGTTAGTATAATTATATATCAAACGTTATAAAAATATAACACAAGTGTTAGTATTATGCCAATTACCTGATATTGTATATCATAATTTGTTTTTAATTCAGTGACCCATCAATCAAATATTAATGTTTATAGTGGTGTTTTTAAATATATAAAAGTACACCAGTCCAGAGTTGTAAGTTACGATTGAAGATCGTCATGAATTGCGGAAGACAGTAGATTATATGTCTGATATTCACAGCAGTGCCTTCCTGTATTATGTGATTAATGTCTTATAAACACCCAACATTATGAACACATTTGCTATTTTAGTAGCCATTAACGTTCCTTCTCCAGCTGATCAACGATGATGCACATTTTACGATTGATTTTCAATAATGATCTTTCTGATAAAATAATCCCATGCCGGTAAAACATAGAATGAACGCTCCTTAAATAAACTGATGGTTGATCTTACCACAGAAATAAGATTTAATTTTGAATGATGAAGAGCACGGTCATCTGGTCTCGATTGTGTGTCTGCTTTATGGTGTACGTGGATGCATTTGCTGTATCATTTGATTTTAATGTAAAGTGAAAGTTTACATGGTTCGTAGTGTCATCAGCTTTTAACTTAACCTGTACATCTACCAGAGTTGTCAGTTCACGGACTGGAGAATGTTTAAACTGACCAAGAGTCCCAGTTTAAAACTGGTGCGGAATTATTCATTGGATTTATCAGTGACAAAGACCCGATCTCTGTCTACAGGTGCGTATGATTAATAAGATTTCATACCAACATTAAAATGTTAATTGAAGATTGCAATTGCAGTTTGTACGTTCATATAGATCATTAGGGGGATATATCCCTGGTCATGCAAATATTTCTTCTTGTGCTTTAAATAGATTGTCCTGGTTTGTTTGTATTCATATGTTATTGTATGTTTAATAAGCAGTATAAAATTAAAAATCATACACGGTAGGCTTAACAATCTGCACATTTCCTTTATTAAATATTTATATTCAACCCATGCGAAAGACAAAAAAATCTTACCGGACATGAGGTCCGATAACTTCATCAGATTTTACTGGACCTCGTTCTTCTTTAACCAAACACTAGAAAATACATTTTATATAGTTTATCAACCAATAAAAAACTTGTTGTGTCCCCTACGTCACAAAACAAGGTGCAATATTTGACTGTTTCTAAGAATCGTGCTTGGAGTTTGTTACGTCACCAACAAAGATAGCCATTCAACTGGTTGGTAAAATCCTTTTTATTTCAAAGTTAAATAATCTGTTGAAGTAAAATAAACTTAAACCAGTCCGTATTTTTATGCTCCCCCAAAATGTTTGGGGGGAGCATATAGTCGCCGCTTCGTCTGTCCGTCCATCTGTCCGTGCGTGCGTCCGTCCGTGCACAATTTTTGTCCGGGCTATTTCTCAGCAATAAATGACCGGAATTCAATTAAACTTTATGGGAAGCTTCACTACCAAGAGGAGATGTGCATATTATCAGCCGGTTCTGGTCGGATGATTTTTCACAGAGTTATGGCCCTTTGAAATTTTCCATTAACTGTACATATAGTGCAATTCTTGTCCGGGCTATTTCTCGGCAACTAATGACCGGAATTCAATGAAACTTTATGGGAAGCTTATCAGCCAGTTCTGGTCGGATGATTTTTCACAGAGTTATGGCCCTTTGAAATTTTCCATTAACTGTACATATAGTGCAATTCTTGTCCGGGCTATTTCTCAGCAACTAATGACCGGAATTCAATGAAACTTTATGCGAAGCTTCGCTACCAACAGGAGATGTGCATATTATCAGCCGGTTATGGTCGGTTGATTTTTTACAGAGTTAT
>VMBQ01002640.1:90787-135693 GCA_007657795.1 Dreissena rostriformis
CCTATTGAAAATGGGTTACATCAGACCGTCCGTCTGCCGTCCCTGCATGCGTCCGTGCGTCCGTTAGACTTTTTCTTGTTTACGCGATAAACTCCACAGTTTTCATCCGATTCTTTTCAAACTTGTTCAGTCTTTATATTAATGAGGACTCGAACCCTTTTGAAAATGGGTTACATCAGACCGTCCGTCCGTCCGTGCGTACGTCCGTTAGACTTTTTCTTGTTTACGCGATAAACTCCACAGTTTTCATCCGATTTTTTTCAAACTTGTTCAGTGTCTTTATATTAATGAGGACTCGAGACCTATTGAAAATGGGTTACATCAGACCGTCCGTCTGCCGTCCCTGCATGCGTCCGTGCATGCGTTAGACTTTTTCTTGTTTACGGTATAAACTCCACAGTTTTCATCCGATTCTTTTCAAACTTGTTCAGTGTCTTTATATTAATGAGGACTCGAACCCTATTGAAAATGGGTTACATTAGACCGTCCGTCCGTGCGTGCGTCGGTGCGTGCGTAAGACTTTTTCTTGTTTACGCGATAAACTCCACAGTTTTCATCTGATTCTTTTCAAACTTGTTCAGTGTCTTTATATTAATGAGGACTCGCACCCTATTGAAAATGGGTAACATCAGAGTAAAAAGTCCAGAATTATCTCCCCTTGAATTTGTATTGGTCCGAGGCGTTTAAGTAGGTTGTTTAATTGGTTGCAATTATTAATTTAAAATTAAATAAAATATAAGCCATCTGATAATTCATTTGGCAAGGATGAAAGGATTTGTGTTTTCAGTATTCCCTTGCATGTTGACTTTCCATTCCATTCCATTGACATTCCAGCCAGTAGAGCGATTCAGGCCCTCATGGGCCTCTTGTTTTCAGCTGGCACCGTGCACACCTTTTACAATAATTAGGGACAACAGTTCAACACCAAATTATATCTGCAAATAAGAATGTACAGTCTACACCAATAGTTAATTGAATGGGCATTTCATATTAGGTGATAGTGAACAACAAAATCCATTGATAATTAAATTGTTAAATCATTTTTAGCTCGGCTGTTTTCGAAGAAAACCCGAGGTATTGTCATAGCCAGCTCGCCGTCCGCGTTGTGTTTAAACCTTAACATTGGCTCTAAAATCAAAGTGCTTCCACCTACAACTTTGAAACTTCATATGTAGATGCACCTTAATGAATTCTACACGCCACACCCATTTTTGGGTCACTAGGTCAAAGGTCAAGGTCACTGTGACCTCTAATATAAAACTTTTACGTAGACTCTAAAATCAAAGTGCTTCCACCTACAACTTTGAAACTTCATATGTAGATGCTTCTTGATCAGTTCTACACGCCACACCCATTTTTAGGTCACTAGGTCACAGGTCAAGGTCACTGTGACCTCTAATATAAAACTTTAACATAGGCTCTAAAATCAAAGTGCTTCCACCTACAACTTTGAAACTTCATATGTAGATTCACCTTGATCAGTTCTACATGCCACACACATTTTTGGGTCACTAGGTCAAAGGTCAAGGTCACTGTGACCTCTAAATTAAAACTTTAACATTGGCTCTAAAAATCATAGTGCTTCCACCTACAACTTTGAAACTTCATATGTTGATGCTAATTGATGAGTTCTACACGCCACACCCATTTTTGGGTCACTAGGTCAAAGGTCAAGGTCACTGTGACCTCTAATATAAAACTTTGTTCATTTATTTATTGATTCAAAACTGCACCCACAACGAGTTTTGGCACCCGCTATGCGGTGCTCTTGTTTAAGTTTATGAATGTATTGTGGCTTTTCAAATGTTCTGCATTTAATAATGATATACAATGTAAAATTTGTAATATTGTACAAATCAAAATAAAATGTATAGACTCAGTTGACATGTAATGCTACACATGTGCATGGAAAAGTTACCATTTTTTAGACCAATATGTGACATGTATTTGACTTTGATAGGCTATTAAAAGAAATTATTTTTCTGGTTTGCAATGTGTTTGACCATCATAATTACATGCACAATGTTTTATGATTAATATGCAAGGATAATGTTATAACTGTTATAATTTACAATTTCAGAATAAATCTGAATGTTACATACATATGCTTTCTAAAAAACTTTATGAAACATTTTCTTGGTTAAATGTGTTATTCATGTTCATTGATAAATCAATTTGTCCAAAGAACTTCAAAGTTATGGTTTTTAATTAAATTGGCTCTTTAATCAGTTTTCATAAGCCATGCCAATTTTCATCCCTATCTTCACTAATATAGATACAGTAAAACATTATCTCAAAATGTATTTAATCCCAGCATCACAGCTCTTGTTTGTATAGACAATAAGTTGTTAATCTTAAGAGGGCACATTCTCTGTGAAAATGAAATAATAAGTACATGTAATATTTATCAATGTGTTTGATTGATGAAAGTGATAACAAAACTGTACAGGCAAAGTAAACATGGTTTATTAAAAGATTACACAAAGACATGGTGTTAGTTGGGCTAAGTACATATTTATTTGTGTGGACAATATTGACTTATAAACTGGTTCTAACCAATATTGAAAAATAATTTTTTTATAAATATTTGTTAAGTTTTGCTAAGATATTGTAGCATTTTTAGGTCTCTTGAGCATGAAGCTTTTGTGGTCAATTTGTGTCCAACACCATTTTAGTGCGTCTTCAACTTTTAGCGCGTTACCTTTCTAGAGGCCACACCTTTTATCCAATCGTCATAAAACTTGATCACAATGTTTCTTGACATGATCTCGTGCAAGTTTGAATCTGGGTCACATGCATCTTAAAACTTGGTCACCAGGTCAAGGTTCAAACACTAGAGGCCCCATGTATAACTCATTATTGATAAATTTGGTCAGAATGTTGTTCTTTACAATATCAACCCAAGTTCAAATCTGATTAATGAACATCAAAAATCAAAGTCACTAGCTCAAATCTGAGGCTCAAAAATCAAAGTCACTAGCTCAAATCTGAGGCTAACCTTGTTACCATTCTAGAAGCCGCATTTATAAATGAATCTTAATGAAACATGGTCAGAATGTTTATCTTGCTAATATCAAGGTCACATGTGGTGTATAAGTAGGTCACCAGGTCAAACCTGATTAACCCTTTGCATGCTGGGAAATTTTTCGTCTGCTAAAATGTCGTCTTCTGAATTTCTAAAATTAGCATTTATTTGATTTTTTTTCCAAGAATACTATCAGAATAGCAAACAGTTTGGATCCTGATGAGACGCCACGTTCTTTGGCGTCTCATCTGGATCCAAACTGTTTGCAAATGCCTTCAAAATCCGGTTCCAGCGCTCAAAGGGTTAAAAACTTGTTACCACTCTAGAAGCCACACTTATGACCTTATGACACATCAGCAATTTTTTCCTTGATTAAACGGGTCCTGTTAACAGGCCTGTTTCGATTGACCCAAAGACCAAGGGCGGTCACCAAAATTTCCCAATTTAATAATATTACGAAATTCATATACAAACTGAACAAAATATTTCACTTCTTTTTGGTTGATGTCTGGAAATATTGTCAGCATATTTTTCGAAATAACACAACACACGAATTAGGTCTCTAGTTTCAAGATCAAGGTCACAATTCAAGATCTAAGGTAAAATTTAGGTATTTTCAATTAACTTATAAAAGTTATCTGCAGGGTTTTTGTATACATAGTAACTGTCACAAAGTAATAAGAGAACTTGTTTCCCACAAAAGAAAAGGAAATACCAAAGCCATTTACATAACATATTTGGCATTGGTCAAAGAAATCTTTCAGGAGATAGCACTCATTGTGAACATTATGAGGTGCTTTACAGACACGATATTGCCATTTTTGGAACGGTTTGAAAAATGTCTCCTCCTGTGTCTCAGACAGTATTATGTGATCATGGCCTATTATTGTTATCATTAATTTCATAATATGGATTTTAGTTGGGAAATTGGTATTTGTATTCATAATTATATCTTTTGTTCAGGGCCTTATGATATGTACCAATATATATGTAGTATTGATTGATGTTAAAACGGTCAACAATTAAAATAAATGTTTAACCAAGTTGATTTATTTCTCGGGCGTCATATGCATTTATTATAGATATAAATTGAAGGATCACAACCTAATATGTATATGTGAAGCAAGTACATAAATATATCAACCTTTGGTAAGTTAATATAGTGTAATAAACACAAATATAGCATAGTAAACAAGAGAAAACAACATTCATTGTCCAACGTGTGTAGTCCAAAGTGTGCAATGTTGCATTCACTGCATGAGAAATGTTCTTAATTCTCTAACTAGCTTCAATACTGCCCGCAGTTTTACAAGTCCATCATTCAGCAAGAGACATCCTTGCATATTTTCAGGTCAGTCTGACGGGGACTCCTCCACAGACCATGCCAGCTCCCCAACAAGCAAGCTGCAGCGCTCAAGGACTGGGGTAAGGAGGCGTTTCACTCTTTCATTACACACATTTGAGTCACGCTCTGGTTAAACAGGGCTAAATGCATGTGCGTTAAGTTCGCACAGGCTAATCAAAAATGACATTTTCTGCCTAATCTGGATTTTTACTAAGAAGAGACTTTCTTAAAACAAAAAATATCAAACAAGCTGAAAGTGTCATCCCTGCTAAGCCTGTGCGGACTTCACAGGCTAATCTGCGAAGACACTTTACGCACATGCATTAAACCCCCTTTTCACAGAGCGAGGCTCATATAAAGCTACAATAAGTAGAGTGCAGGACTTGCAACTGGTATTTTTTCTCTTATATAAAGCTACAATAAGTAGAGTGCAGGACTTAAAACTGGTATTTTTTCTCTCATATAAAGCTACAATAAGTAGAGTGCAGGACTTTGTATCAAAGCCAGATTACATGACTTCTGTGTATTCTGGTCATGAACTTATTTGTATGGCTATTTTCCCCAGACTGAATAATTCAAGTGGGATTGTTGTTACTTGTCAGTTTACATTGTTAGTTTGTATTGCTAGTTGTCAGTATGCATTGTTAGTTGTCAGTATGCATTGTTAGTTGTCAGTTTGTGTTGTTAGTTGTCAGTTTTGTTCGCTTAACTTATACTAAAATGACTGAGCTTGCACAGGAAAAGTATGAGAAGCTTAACTCACCACTGTGATGTTATAACCGAAATATGGCATGAAGTAATGATAGGTAAAATAGTTATAATTGTAGCAATCAAATTGTGGCCTTTGAAAAATCTCTGATATTGCATTACTGCATATGAAAATAGCATGGTCTCAGTGCAGTAATGCCATTTTGATCTAGATCAGAATGATGTCTTTAGATAAGCTGTCACTTTAACTGATTTGATTTTTTCTAAATATTGCAAAGTTGTTTTGAAATAACTTTGTATCTATTTAAGAGTGGCCATACAAATCTTGAAATAATGTTTAAGATTGTCAACAAACACAGTTCTGGTGCACTGATTATTGATGTTCCAGAATAAACCAGACACACATTACTTCACAAACATTGTTTACGGGTCATTTGGGGGAATTTTTATTTCAATTTTGCAACTGCAGTCCACAAGCAGATAGCATGAGAGATGTTTAATATGAAAGTAATTATTGGTTGTTTAGCAGACATGTTTATGCTGAAACAAAGTTTATACTTCTTGTATGGTTTCTAAGAAGACAGTTAACTTGTCGACCAAAAATAGTAACAAAACTATTTCCAACTTGTCTGTTTCATTATTGTCAAAAAGAGCACTGAAGACCAGGAGTTGTGTAGCTTTTTATGCCCCCGTGGCCCCCAACAAGCGGTTCTGGGGGCATATTTAAATCGCACCGTCCGTTCGTTAGTTAGTCCGTCCGTCTGTCCGGATTAGTTTCCCCTCAATAAGTTAAGCAATTGTCATAAGATCTTTACCAAACTTCATGAAGATGTGTAAGGCAATAACAGCTAGGTCAAGTTCGATAATCGGCCAAATTGACCCAGACACTCCTGAGTTACGGTCCCTGAATCATCGTAAAATTGGGTTTTTTCTTGTTTCCGATCAATAACTCAAGCAAATGTCCTAGGATCTTCGCTACACTTCATGAAAATGTGTAAGGCAATAATAACTAGGTTAAGTTCGATAATCGGCCAAATTGACCCAGACACTCCTGAGTTACCACCCTTGAATCATCGAAAAATTGCGTTTTTTCTCGTTTCCGCTCAATTTCTCCTGCAAGTGTCATTGTATCTTCACAATACTTCATGAAAATGTGGAAGGCAATAACATGTAGGTCAACTTTGATAATCAGCCAAATTGACCCAGACACTTCTGAGTTACAGCCCTTGAATCATCGAAAAATTGTGTTTTTTTCTCGTTTCCGCTCAATAACTCAAGCAAATGTCATAGGATTTTCGCCACACTTAATGAAAATGTGTAAGGTCATAAGATCTAGGTCAAGTTTGATAATCAGCCAAATTGACAAAGACACTCCTGAGTTACGGCCCTTGAATCATCGAAAAATTGATTTTTTTCTTGTTTCTGCTCAATACCTCAAGCAATTGTCATCGGATCTTCACCAAACTTCATAAAAATGTGTAAGGCAATACAATCTAGGTGAAGTGTGATAATCAGCCAAATTTACCCAGACACTCCTGAGTTACGGCCCTTGAATCATAAAGAAATTGCGTTTCCCCTCAATAACTCAAGTAATTGTCATCGGATCGTCACCAAACTTCATGAAAATGTGTAAGGCAATAAGATTTAGTCAAGTTACATAATCAGCCAAATTGACTCAGACACTCCTGAGTTATTGCCCTTGAATTGTCTTTTTCTCAAAATGTAATATTCTTTTAAAATAAAAAAAAATCTATAAATATCTTAGTTACTAAATTAAAAATTAATAATTGAACTATAGAAATCAAACATTTCATATTTGTCAGCAGAGTAAAAGTGACAAAATGCCTTTTTCTACACAAAAAGTATTGAATAATTAAAAAACCAGTCAAATCAGTACTGAAATAATGGAATTGATGCAACTTTCTTGTGATTTTGGTAAATTGGAGTGATTATTTCAAACATTACATTAACAATGGTAGCTGTGGTGTAGTGGATATTGTGTCAGCCTATTGACCAGGCTGTCATGGGTTTGATCCCAACTGCAGGACGGTTCTTTAGATCGCTCTTAAAGACATCAAGTACTGGTTCTAACCAAGAAATGGACTCGAGAGCGTTTCAATAAGACTTTGACTTTTAATGCAATCAAGCTAAAGTAAATTGGTTTAAACTAAATATATAAACAATGCCAAGGCTGTAAACTATGTCATTGTTAAAACTGGGATACCGTCTTTTTTATGCCCCCAGATCGAATGATCGGGGGTATACTGTTTTTGGCCTGTTTGTCATTGTATGTGTGTGTCTGTCACAAAACTTTAACCTTGGTCATAACTTTTGCAATATTGAAGATAGCAACTTGATATTTGGCATGCATGTGTATCTCATGGAGCTGCACATTTTGAGTGGTGAAAGGTCAAGGTCAAGTCATCCTTTAAGGTCAAAGGTCAAATATATGGCTTCAAAGCGCAGTAGAGGGCATTGTGTTTCACAAACACAGCTCTTGTTTTATTATACCCCCATTACCATTGGTAATGGGGGCTATATAGGAGTCACTTTGTCGGTCGATCGGTCTGTCAGTCTGTCTGTCTGTCTGTCTGTCCCGAAATTTCATCCGATCTTCACCAAACTTGGTCAGAAGTTGTATCTAGATGATGTCTAGGTCAAGTTTGAATATGGTTCATGCGGGGTCAAAAACTAGGTCACGGAGTCACTAAGTGCGTTTTAAACCGAAAGTTTGTCCAGAACATAACTATGTCATTTATCGTTAGATTTAAATATCATTTGGTATATTTGTTCACCATCATTGGACAGTGTGTCGCGCGAAAGAATTATGTCGATATCTCCAAGGTCAAGGTCACACTTTAAGTTCAAAGGTCAAATGCTTTTCTGGGCCATACCTATGTCGTTCATTGTGAGGTTTTTAAATCATTAGGCACATTTGTTGACCATCATTGGACGATGTGTCGCGCGAAAGAATTACGTCGATATCTCCAAGGTCAAGGTCACACTTTGAGTTCAAAGGTCAAAAATGGCCATAAATGAGCTTGTCCGGGCCATAACTATGTTGTTCATTGTGAGATTTTAAAATCATTTGGCACATTTGTTCATCATTATTGGACGGTGTGTCGCGCGAAAGAAGTACAACGATATCTCCAAGGTCAAGGTCACACTTTCAGTTCAAAGGTCAAAAATGGCCATAAATGAGCTTGTCCGGGCCATAACTATGTCGTTCATTGTAACGTAAAAACGCAGTCATAAGTCGAGATTTTTTACCTCCGAAATTTGATTAAAAAACCGGTATCGACTTATGAAGTGGTCCATGAAAAAAATAATGAAATTCGATGAAGATTGATCCCCGCGGCAATAGTTGTTGTTGTTGTATACAAGAAAATCATTGATTTACGACAAACAAAACGTCCTTTTTTTACTGATACTTACCAATTACCTATTAATATAATCACAGTTTGCAATTACTTTTGTTTTTATTTTGATAATTAAATCCAAAGTCTTCATGTTAGCAGGTGTTTTTTTTTTTACTGTTCATATAATCAAAGAATCAAGGACATCATTTAAAGTCTCGCGAAAATTCGCAATATGTGTGAATCGACAGTTTGACGTCATCAAACAAAAGCCGTTTCCTGTCAAGAAGCCATAAAGAACACCTTTCTTGCAGACAAAATTGGATTCCTTTGTTTAGAGAAGCGATATGCTTAACCAATCCCGTGTTTGTAACTCGCTTGCAATCGTCCCATTATGCTTGAGCACATGTATAGCTCCGCCTTTGAAACTGTTACAGAGAAAAAGGTGTTAGCGGTCTCTTGGGTATGTCAATCATTGTTATAAAAACATGTTTTACCGAGACACTAAACAATTGTTTTGACAGTCAGATTAAAAGTACAAAGATTGGATTACAGTGATAACATTGTTTCATCGGATTAAAAGTGGAAAATAGTTTGTGGATAATTACTACCATGGAATATTGAGTGCAACCATTATAATAATTATTTATTAATNAGGTCACACTTTGAGTTAAAAGGTTAAAAATGGCCATAAATCTTCTTGTCCGGCCATAACTATGTCGTTCATTGTGAGATTTTAAAATCATTTGGCACATTCGTTCACCATCATTGGACGGTGTGTCGCGCAAAAGAATTACGTTGATATCTCCAAGGTCAAGGTCACACTTTGAGTTCAAAGGTCAAAAATGGCAATAAATCAGCTTGTCCGGACCATACCTTTGTCGTTCATTGTGAGATTTTAATTCATTGTGAGATTTTAAAATGACTCTGTACATTAATATTGTTCACAGTCATTGGACGGCGTGTCATGCGAAAGAATTCAAGAGTTCAAAGGTAAAAATGGCCACAAATGATAATGGCATAATAATTCTTAAAAATCACCATAAATTAGCTTCTCTTGTTTTGTGAAGACAGCATGCAAAATATTCTGTGTCAATGCAGCATGTGGGGGTATACGTCATGTCTGTGACAAAGCTCTAGTCTATGATTTGCGTTGTCCGTCTGTCATCTGTCCGTCCGCCATTCCGTCCGTCTGTCACAAAATGTTGATTCAATGAATTTGCTCAAGGTGTAGGCTTTTTTTTTGGAGAACAGCTCAGCAAATTTTGGTGTGTTTAGAGTGCAAATGGTAAAACATAAAAGTCTGGTTTAAACCATGCTTTGTCTGGTACACAATTTTGACAAAGTTACCAAACATAGCTCATTAATTGAGTGTTTTTAATTGAGTGTCAATTAGTATGGTCTCCATGCCTGTGACCATGAATATGTGCATGCCACTTGAAATCAATGTTCACTGCTAATTTGATGTGAAATGTATCGGAAGTTCTCCCAGATCTACAAATTAACAAGGCTGCCACAGGCAAGAGTGCTCAGTCATCAAGCAATGTCTTTTCTATATCACAGTTACTATTTACTCAGTGCAGTGTTTCAGAAGGTACATGGCAAAAGGTTACTTATTTGATCAATTCATAAACTATGCCCATTTCTGCTTAACTTGCAAGTTTTGTTTCCCACTTTTTGGGAAGATAGCCCATGGCTTGGGAATTGGGAATTTATCAGCATTTTCAAGAAATTTGGAAAATTAATTAGAAATTTTTTTCGTGCGAAAAGTCCACTGATTTGGGAAAAAATAATTTGATATAACTCTTTATAATAATTCAAATAATAACAAAATCATATAAATCATTATTATATACTTTGTTACATGTGATTGAAATAAAATTGAGATAAAATAATCATGAGACATTTCTTTCTAAAAAAAATAAAACCATTGGGATGAAAATAGAAACAAATCACACACATTTGTCTTGTGAATCACAGTGATCACACAGTTATCAAATTTTAAATTTGACTTTGGGGATATACCGGACACAGAGTCTCTTTGACTTGTGGATAACAGTTATCACAGGGTTGTCTCTATGGGTTGCAGAGAACACTGAACTCTGTCGTCTTTATGACATAACAGTTAACATACAGTCAACTCTTTGTCTTACCGATCACAGTAAACACAGTGTCTTTTAATTGACTTAGCCTCTTCATCAAGTTTGTGCACTTTAAACTTCAAACGCATTTATTTTAATGAAAAATCAGTAAACAATACCTTAATGTGATATATGCTTTTAGATTTATCCTTTGTTTAACCAATGACGAGTGAAATAGTTTGCTTTTCATAAAATAACGGAGTTACGTACCTTTAAACATTTGTGTAAATCGTAGGCTGCATCACAGAGAAGTACCCTTTAAGATCGTGCACTGAGTTTGATGACATCATAGCGAGGCCCTGGCATGTGTTTACAATAACTGATGTCTGGTTTTGTGAATATGTGTTTATTTCTAATAAATATGTGTTGTTTTAGCTGACTTTAGTGATTAAACTGTATTGTGCAGAAGGGTTTAAAAAACATCGGTAAACATAAAAAAGAAATATCAACTGTGTTAAATGTTGTCAGAGGTGTAGATAAAGTGTATTGATTAACAGAAAATAGCGAAACAACGGCCAGTGGTCCGCGAATGCATTTAACTTTTGATTATGTGCAACTTTTTCACATTGAATCTCCAAGTAAAACAGTCGCGCATAATCAAAACAAAAGTTACTTTACGGACCATTGGTCGTTTGTTTGTAAAACTAACTCGATTATGCACCACTAGAAAAAAATACGATTTTAATAAAATCCATAGCATCGGATAAAATAATATCTAAGAAGAAAACTCTTATCTAGTATTCTGATGTTCAAATAAAAACTCGAAATCAAGTAACAAGAACTATTTAACGTAAATATAACTCAGTTTAATCACAGTGGGGGCATAAAAAGCTGTCACAAAATGCCATATGGACGCAGTGAGAACTTTTATCGCAATAGGCCCAGGTCACGATCTTAACGTATTGCCTGGTGTCATCATTTGGGGGGGTAAACCTTTCCACAGACACAGCATACTGCTTCGTCATCATCAATGCTCTCGTCATCCGATACGGATACGTTTCCCATTCCACTGGTCGATGGTTTGGGATTGAGTGGATCCATTATGACGCTAGATGTGGATTTCCTCGTTTTCTCGATCCTCTTTCCCGGCCTTTTGTTAAGCATATTTTCCTTATCCTCTTTGTACTGGGATAATGTTTCCATAAACCAGGGATCTGTTATGTTTCTTCCCCCAGGTCTAGGTTTGGAAAGGCGTGGCTTTGTTTTCATCGGTTTTCCCATGCTTTGCTGGGAGGGATTTCCATTTTCATTTTTATGCCCCTGAAGGTTGGCATATAGTGATCGCACTGTCTGTCCGTCTGTCTGTCCTTCTGAAATTCCATCACACGAAAAATGTTCATAACTTATATGTCGCTTCAGATGTAACCTTCATGTTTGGTATGCATGTGTATATCATGGAGCTGCACATTTTGAGTGGTGAAAGGTCAAGGTCATCCTTCAAGGTCAAAGGTAAAAAAATAAAATCAAAGCGGCGCAGTAGGGGGCATTGTGTTTCTGACAAACACATCTCTTGTTAAATATGCTTCAACAGCATCTTTTCTCGACTTAATGGCCTTGACCTTCTGCATGGGTGTGTTGTCTGTGAATGATTCACAGGGAAACAATTTCACCCGCTCCACCGCGTTTCCATCTAGAGGATATATTCCGGCGTTTTTAAAGGCGCCAGCAATTTTTGAGGGGCAAATGGTATTGTAATGCAAAGTATCATAACAGGTAGCACACTAGAAATTTGAGACGGGCCTCCAAGGGAAACAACCCCAACAACATTTTTCGATCAAAACTTTGACAAACATGGCGGAGTCCGTCTGGTGAAAGAATTTTGAAGATTTTCAACATTTTTAAGGCGATTTCTATGGGAACGAGGTTAGAAAAACGGACAATATATGTAATTATTCCAAGTTCATATCATATTTATTGCGTTATTATCTGTTTTTTCCTCATGATTTTGGTTTTTTTCCGCTATGGAAATAATTGCGTTACAAAGTTAAACAGTTTTCAGGTGCGTGCGTTCGAATGTTGCTTAGAAGTTTACGTCATAAAAAAGTACACGATCTTATTAGGGTGCACAAACTTTAAGGAATAGAGGATAATGATCACAGTGTACAAGGAACTTGTTAATGCTCTGTTAAGTTGCCGCTTTGTCTGTTAGTCTTAATTTTAATTTTGATGGAATTTAATATGCATGAGTCTAAAACAAACTTCCACGATAATCAAATTTGTCCAACTTGATGTCCCTTAATCTTCCATCCATCCTTTGGGCCTTCCGCACATTACACATTTCGTTTCCACATGAGATCTCAGACAGTTATGATACAAATTTTATGAAACTTGATAGGCAGCAGCTCTTAAGGGTGGACATTCGCGTCCTTGTCAGGTTGAAGTCCGGTCCAATGATTTTTCAGGGCATTTTTGCCCTTTGATTATTAATATGTAACTTTTCATTTCAGCGTGAGATCTCAGACACTTATTCTCAGAATTTTATGAAACTTAATATACAGTGTCTCTATTGGGTTGAGATTTGCATCCATGTCAGGTTGTTCCAGTCCAAAGATTTTGTCATGAAGCTATTAACCTTGATTAGTTATGGCTGTCTCAGTTAGCGCAGTGGTTGGTACAGGCTCTTCTCACTTAGGCGACTGGGGTTCAATCCCTGCTCCCGGGCGCATGTGAGATTGGTACTCCACTTTTACCCAATATTAATCCAAGAATTGAATGTGTTATTTCAAAGGCATAACATCAGATCAATTGTGAGTAATTGATTATGTGATGGAGTTATTCCTTAATGATAGCGGGATAGCTAAAGTGGATTCTCCCCCCCCCCCCCCCCNCCCCCACCCCCACACATGATTTCAGAACAAATGATCTCGATCTTGATCTGCATTATTCTGACTGTTCCACTGTTACTCTTGCATTCTGTCCATTGTGACAATGGGATAATGTTAAAAATTGGATGAAAAGCTTTTAATTCAGTTATTGGATTACGGCATTTAAAATCAGCATTTGTGGTACCAGGATGCTGAAGTAGAATTTTTCAATTTAAAACAAGGATATTATTGCTCCATTTATTTTCCTATTTTAATTATACATTGTTCGTTTCTGAATCTTACATACCAATTCAAATTGCAAGTGATTTATATAGATTATGAGTGATTTTATTTATAGTGGTAACTGACATAAAGGGAAGTTAAAATCAAATTACTATGTGAAATTATAAAGGACTCGTCACAATATTTGTTCTGCTTCAGGTGGGAAGAGCTTGAGGTTGAATTTCTGTATAAGAATAGCAAGGATTGGAAGGTCACAGATGTATCTCTGTAACACTGCTATATAAGCTACAATAGAACAGCACTTAAACCATGTTATGAAATTATGAAATTTAATTTGGTGCAAGAATTAATGTTCTGTTTTGAAGTATTTTCTAACTGATTTGTTACAGTTGCTGAACAATGTCAAATGTATTAAACATAGTGCAGTGATACTAAGCTGAAATGCTTTTGAAATAAAGTAAATATGCGTGTAACTAAGCTGAAATGCTATTGAAATAAAGAAAATATGCGTGTACATTCGGATAATTTCTACTCAGTATGGATGGATAAGTGAAACAAAACAATTTGTTGTGTTGTATGTTTTTACACTAAGTAGGAAGTAGATATCAAATGACTATGTCTCAATAGTTCATATGAAATGAAGATGTTGACATTTAAGTTCCTTACATATATATAGTTTTTAACCTAATTTTCTTAGGCAATATTCAAATAATAATACAAAATGACTAAGAGAATAAAAGAACTTATCAAATCACATGTAAGTATAAACAGTTCTATATTAAGATTTATGTGTAAATACTTAGATAAATCATGCCTTAAAGTTAAATACTGTCTCATCATAATGAAGTCATGAATTAAATTGTGTTGTGTTAAAGGGACAACCCATTTTCTGAAATATGGGCGATAATGATGGTTACTAAAAGGGAAAATTCATCTACTGAGATAGGAAAAATAATGATAGTCTTTAAATGGACAACCCATTTACTGAGATAGGGGCAATAATGATTGTATATAAAATAGACAACATTTTTCGCAAGAATTTTTTTTATAACCCAGTAGCCTTTATCAGTCTTCTATTATACTAACAAGTGAAAATATCACCAGCCGGACTATATACGTAACTGAATTTCAACAAGTCCGAATAACATTTTTCTAGCACCAGGCTGGTAGGCAAGTGGTTTGTGTGATAACTGCAATATTTCTCTTCTGTTTATAAATATTTATGTAACAAACATATAAGCCGGTCGTGCAAAAATGCATATTATGCCATATGTGGCCAGCGTTGCTCCAGATCTGCCTTTGCATTTGCGCAGTCTGTCTGTATACAAATGAGTCAATGTTTTGTGGTCTCATTAGGGGACCGTATGACTCCCTAATTAAAGTATACGGATGCAAAGGCACATTTTTAAGCTAACTGTTAGCATATGTCTTAAAGCCCCTATTTACACGACACTGGTCATATATTACATTTACCATCTGGCTCAGGCTTCTCAAACATTCTATCATCTCCTTACACCCTAATTGATTCCTTTGCAGGACGACTCCAAATTGTTATACATTTATATGCCACCTCCCCTCCCATATCACCATAGATGATGACGTGCTATCTATTATATTAGCTTATGTCACTCTTCTGTTAGTTGGATGGTAGACCATAATTTTGAGCATAAAATCTAGGCCAAATCGCCTTTGGAATTAGTAAGTTATAACTGGTTAATTATTTAAATTGAAATTGTATCCCTTGAGTTACCGTAATTTTGACTTTTTAGCTGTTTCCTCTCACCAAGTCCAAAGGTTTAAACAGATCTTCACCACATTCCATGAAACTGTCGGTGGGCATAATATCTAGGAAATAATTGATAGTCAGCCAAATATTCACCTGATACTTTAATTTTGAGACTAGAATGGTCATAACTGTTTTACTTACGGCTGTTGATTGATTGGGAACAATACATTAAGAATTATTTCTTATGTGCAAAAATATATCAAAAAATGTGTTATTCAGTGCATTTATATGGCGTCTTCTGTTCGAATCAGTTGCCTGTAAATTAGGTATTTTGCCTGCCTTGTTACCATCCTAATGTCATCTGAAATAAAGAATTGAGACTCGCTCTGTGGAAAAGGGGTTTAATGCATGTGCGTAAAGTGTCGCCCGCACAGGCTAATCAGGGACGACACTTTACGCCTTACCTGGATTTTGGCTTCTCAAATATTCTATCACAGGCACAGGCAAATCAGGGACGACACTTTACTCACATGCATGAAACCTGCTTTTGACAGAGCGAGGCCCAATTTAGACTGTTGTTCTTGAGATTCGTGATTACCCTCGATTACTGGGTTGATTACAAGTTGCTGATGAAGGCAGGTTGTGTTTGCTGTATTGATCAGCAGAGCCAACAAGATAAGCAGTTTAACATCTTAATGGGATGCCAGATATTTAATGGTTTGATGTCTGCAAGAAAAACACAATCAGATGGCTAGGGCAGTGTTGGCGTTTAAGTGGTTTATTTAATACACAATCATTTTGCCAGGGATGCAAAAAAACGAATTGCCTGTTGGTTCTTGGGACACAGTGCAAATTTCAATACAAAAAAATGATTTTGCTTTAAATGAAAAGTCTCTGCCTAAGAAATATGAATGGACTCACTCTATTGTAATTCCATTTTATCTTTTTTTATTTTATCATAAAGTTGAGTCAATCATTTTATAGTTGAGCTATTAATTTTGTTTAAGATTGTTAAGTACAATAAATGTATTTTATTGAAGAACAATTGTGTATTTTGTTTTCTGACAGTAAATTCTTGACATTTATCTATTCATAAGAAATATACATTAATTGAGTAAGAAGTTGAAAAACACAAATAGATGTCTGTAAATTGATCCAAATTATGGCCTAATTGGATTCAAATATTGGGACTAAACCAAATCTCTTTGGGTTGGAAAAATGATGTTGGCACCGAGGCCCAGGGACTAAGTGGACATTTGGGGGAATGCGAACATTAGGCTGGGATATAAGGACTGATCAGTTAAATGTGTATTGACCTTGTTCCAAACTGTCTTACAATAGTGCACCAAGGATGGTGCAAAACTAGAACACAAACATGCAATTCAGTGGCACTTGAAATATTTACATTTGGAGGTGCGCATGAGAGCTCACTTTAGACCTGCTTGTTCATTTTAACCTGATTGCTGCTTTACAGTTTTATGTTGATTAAGACTGTTGCAAAGCATAAAACAGGGACTATGCTTTTCATTGTCAAAAGGTATACAACTTGAAAATTGTCAACATTTATAAGAAATAGATGTTAAAAATAAGAGGCCCCTAAAAGAGGCCCTTCTCCCCTCCCCCCTCCTCTCAATATGCCATGCCAACCCATGTTCCTTGAACCAAATCGGATGTTATAATGTATCCATTTTTTTATCCATTTTTATCCTTCTTTATAAAGTATCTGTAAAAAAAAATGTACTTTCCCAATTGTGGAAAAATTGAAAAATTCCCAATGGCCATCTGAAAAAAATCCTAAAAGGAAGGAAAGTTGCGTCAATTTCATTCTAAAAGTGCATTATCTGCAAGTAAACAAATAAAATAAGCACTGAAACAGAACATTTGTAGCAAAAAGTCATGTAAAAGAATATTTAAATTGGTGTGTGCAATTAAGTACCCAGCAATTAAAAAGACCCATGTTTCCCAATCTGAAGACTCACAACGCGAATTTTCCCAATTTCAGGGTTTTTTGCTCTACCGGTAGTTAGTGACGGTACTTTTCCCAAATGGGCAAAAAAAATCGCTGGTATCAGTAAGTTCAATCTAGTTATTATTCATTTTTGATCCATGAGTCTACAAGTACAATGTACCATACCAATGGGTTTTGTTTTTGTATGCATCAAAATACAGACTGTATTTGTTTTTTTTAGTCCGAGTCCAAGCTGTTTTCACCAGTGGCGGACAAGACATCTGTCAACTCCCTCCAGCCTGTGAACAAGATCACCAAACGGGAATCACTCAAGGTAAACCAGTTGCGAATATATATTTAATTAAACGTTGAAATCTCTTTCCTAATTGGGTATTATCTAGATTGTACTTGATCATTCGTTATATTTATTACTTAGGTCTACCTTACTTGAATGAATTTCAATACTATCATTATTTTCAATGTGAAATGATGATCTCATTCTAGTAATTTAATTAAAAACTGTTTTTAATATGAGTTGTGAATAGGTTAAAGGACCTAATTCAATGAATAAAACTACCTTATAATAGATGTTGTAAACAAGTTAAACAATATTAATGGGCTTCAAAAGAGTTATCCTCACACTATAACGTCGGCAAATAACTTTGGTATTCTGATACTTAAGAGGTTTTCAGATATCCAGGCACCTATATACATGTAAGCATCCCTGTTCATAGCATAGAAACTTGGTTGGTTTGCTTTAAAAAGATTGGCTTATAGCAGTATTTCATGATTATATAATATTACATTGATAAAAAAGGTACACACATTTAAATCCAAGGTAATGCAAGGTATAATGTTTTCACACACATTCAACTTTTTATCAAATCTGTGTCTAAAGGCAACATATACATGTTTTTACTTTCATACAACTGAATTTTCTAATTTTTTGCAGTATTATAACCTTATTAAGCTGCTATAGCCTGTACTTAACTTGTTTCTATTTCTCTAGAGAATTCAGTCTTACACTGGGAAACAAAAACCTGGGTCCCTTGGAATGGCATAAAAGTGCTAGTATACATTGTACACATAATGAATGTTTAGCTTACTTGAGGTTAAAGTGCTCAAAAAACAAAATCTGTGAAGTTGGAATAAGACATCAGTTTTGGAATAAACTGTGTGTGTTTTTTTTTTCAACAATAATTTATATGCAGTTTTACCTCTTGTATTTACTTATGTTGACAAATTATAAGTCAAAAAGATGCCTGCATATATAATTATATCAAATTATATTAAATTGATTTAAATTGATTTTTTCTACAAAAGTATTAGTTTTTATTATATACCTGTTTAATGCTTTTAACAAAATACAGGTTGTATCGAAAATCCCGTATTATGCTACTTGCTGTTTCCGATTCCGTATTACCATACTAGCCCGACTACTTTCTTCGATCCATTTAATGACGTCACATTTTAATGATGTCACATTTAATGACGTCACATTTTAGTCATTGTTTTGTCAGTTTTGTTAAAGCAAAAAAATACAATTGATAACTGTTTTCATTAGTTGTTGTATATAATAAAAGGAATATTACGCTAGTCAATTGTTCCAGTGTTTGTATCAGTCTCATGGCTTGCGCTATTTCGTATCACACTCGAGGCACTCGAGGCTTCGCCTCTCGTGTGGTATGTCATCACACAAGCCACTCGAGTGATACAAACTCTTGGAACAATTGACTAGCGTAATATTCTGTATGTATGGACTTCAAAATAATCCCTAATAAATGAACAGTTCAAAAAATATTGTGAAAATTATCAAAAACACAATCACTTTAAATAAAAAGTTCAGGGAAAAGTATAGGCAGAAAAGAACACACATACATAAAGAAAAGAAAATGAACAGTTTGTCTGAGAGAAAATTTACAAAAGATGTCCATTCTAAGTTTGATGTATTAATTTATTAAAAATTCATTTAATACAGTGTTCTAAGCTGAGCTATTGTGAGGAGTCAGGCATGGTTCAGTAGCTGTCATAATTTGTTATGTTGTTACCTCTCTAGATGCCAGCATTATGATAAAAATGTTGATGTTGAAACTTGTTCAGAATTTTTATATTGACACCAACTAGACCATGTTCTGATTTGGGTCAAGTGGGGTCAAAATCAAGGTCACCATGGTTTAAATATTTATTTGACAATATCTAGGCAAAGTATGAATTTAAGTCAGGTGTGGTAACCTTACTAGGTAACCAGATAGTTTTGAAGAAAACAAAAATCCCAGAAAAACTATCTTGATGAAATTATTATCTCAGTTCAGTTCAGCTAAAAATTAATTGGTTGAAAAGCTGCATTTGGTACACGTATGTAACATAAGCAATTTTTTCGTGTTGAGCAATATTATATAGGGCCATTGTTGCTGTCTTGATTGTTATCAAAGTGACAGATTGACATTTTCAAATGGCTTTGTCTCAAACATATTTATATTTCAGAATATTTTTCCCTTTTTTCAGTTTATTACATTTCATGCATCTTTAACTTTAAATATTAAACAATAAATCTCATTTATATTATAATTGAGTGAAAAATGCATAACAGACTGCCAGAAATGGTTCTTATAATTTTTGTGTTCTAACTATTCAATTACTTAAATAATTGAAACTATTTAAAAGGTTCCACTCCATTGCACAAAATATCAGCTTGAGCTAAAATTAGAATGTTTGTCTCATAAAAAATACAACAACATAATTTCTTCACACACACTTCATTAATGCCAGAGATCTATTAAAAAGCTTTTAGAAAAAATATCTGACTTTTAAAACAAATTCATGTGATAAGTGAGCAATCTCAAATATTGAGATTTGTATGTAATTGTCCCCAATTAACCCATGCGACTGTTAAAAGGTTTCTGTGATGTTTGATTGCAGTGGTCTTTTTTATCATCCTGCAACATATTATTTGTGTTGAACGTTGGATGAAAACTGCTCTCGAATACATTGCATGTGTTATTTTTGGCTCATTGTGTGAGTAATAGTCCATTTTGGTTTAATATACCAGTTACTACCTTTGTTTGTGATTTTAAGCTTGTGTAAATGTGTGATTGTTTTGCTAGGTGTGAGTGGTAATTACAGTGTCATGGTTTATTTAGCTAGCAAGTCAGTCTAGTCAGTTCTTCAAAGTCAAATTGATGGATTACATGGTAAAAGTACACACAAAACACTTTTGACTTGTTGCATGATCCAGTTATATTGAAAATAATGACTACATCTACATGGTACGTCGCTTCAATCACACATGATTATTATGCGACAGGTGGTGAAAGGGTAAGAATAAAGAGTTTGGGACAGTAAAGTAAGAAGAGCTTGATTGTTAAAAGACAGAAGGAAAATAAAGCAGAACACCAGCTACGTTTCATCCTTCTCCCTCATGCCTCTCCGGCTACGGTGGCCGCCAAGAGGGTTAAACCTCAACCGGCACAGCCATGAGGTGTCATTAGGAGTTACTTTGTAGCTGGCGCTGATAACTTATTCAGAATCTGGTTGTTGTTAGCCCCCGCTTCAAGGATACCAAGTAGGGGGCTTCAGCGATGGAGGCTGGTTAGTTGTTGTAGGTGGCAATTATACTTGGAAAGAAGCTGTGGCGATAGTATGAAGTGGATGTCAATAATGGCAGGAACTTGATGGAGTGGTTTGCTCGTGTCCGGCTTGAGCCAGGGGAGAGGTATTTTTCAAAACTGGTATGTCCATGAGGTCGTTGATTATCTTACAGACCATTGTCAGCTTGTCTTTGGTTCTTCTGGACTCTAGAGTTTCCCACTGTAGGTGTTCGAGCATTGATGTGACGCTACTGGTGCTGTGGTATCTGTTCATCACATAGCGGGCTGCTTGTCTTTGGACCATCTCCAGGTCATGGATTTGTTCCGTATGGTATGGGCCCCACACAGTGTCGCAGTACTCTAGAATTGGGCGAACGAGGGAAAAGTATGCCGCACTTTTTACCTCCTCGTTGCCTATCCGTAAGCTCCTGCGTAGGAAACCAAGGGAACTGTTGCCTTTTTTGATTACTTTTTGAATGTGTGGCTGTGGCTTTTTGACTATGAATGTATGTATGGATTTTTACTTAAATATAAAATGATCATGCTACTTAAATGTATTGGATAGTGGGGTATACAGCTGTTGTATTGTAGAGTTATAGCACAAGTATACATTATGGTTGTCCATTTTTTTTTTGCGAAGAAAAAATGTTTACAGATTATATAAATAGAATAAGGATTTATGGAGACTAATCACATTTGTATTTAGAACTAAGTTTGGTCATACAAAATTCTTTTGGAAAAAAATATCTGTGTATTAATAAACCTTTTATTATGCTTGATGATGTATTACATCTCTTTGACAACTCAAATGTTATGTAAAGTATATTTATCCCCACACTTTTTGAAAAAAAGGTGGGGATATTGTGGTTATCTCCGCCGTCCGTCCGTCCGTCCGCCTGTCTGTCTGTCTGTCTGTCTGTCTGTCTGTCTGTCTGTCCGTCCGTCCGTCCTGGCCAATATCTCCTCCTACACTATTAGCACTAGAACCTTGAAACTTACACACATGGTAGCTATGAGCATATGTGCGACCCTGCACTATTTGGAANAGAAAACATGTTCAACAAATGCTTGGCGGAGACCACATTTAATAAGATAGTTCCGGAAATAAATGATGTAATTGGTGTCTGCATTTATGTATCGCATTAACACGAAAGTATCGCCCGGCCATTTTACAAGTTTAACCCATTTATGCCTATAGTCTAGAAAAAATACCTTGGCAAGCAGCGTAGACCCAGATGAGACGCCGCATGAAGCATATAGTGATCGCACTGTCCGTCTGTCCGTCCGTCTGTCTGTCCGTCTGAAATTCCGTCACACTTTGCGTTTAGGTTTTGAAAAATGTGGAAAACCACTTTGCGTTTAGGTTTACAAAAATGTGGAAAAAGGGAGCATATGTCATCCTAAGGTGACAGGCCTTGTTTAAATATAAAAAACATATGTACGGGTGTGTTACGCTGGAAAGCTCTTGCAATTAACCAGTAGAAATCTTATCGCGTATGTGCTTTATGTCCAAAGAGTTTGAATTGAATTATCGATTATGAAGTTATATACGTGTTTTAGATCTATACATACATTAATATTAGAACAGCGTTCCCGGCTGACAGTTCCCTTTCCCGAAGCGTCATCTACGGTGCTCGGATAACGTCCACCTTCCCAAAGAGGCAGCGACGTCCATAGTTGACTCGCCCTTTCTCCGATTGGCAGCGACGTTCCCCTCCCTTCCCGACCCTCGCGCGGACAAGGCGCCCCTTCCGAAGCTTCAACGAGACGTAATCGGATTATCCCCCTTTCCAAATGGGCAGCGACCAGATCTGGGCGGCTTTGTCCATTCTTGCATCACCATACGGACGACATGCGGTGTCTCTCGATGGAAGGCCAGTAAACGTTAATCTCTTCGACCATTCTCCAGTGGGCCCGAATAGTAGAAGTCATATTAAACCATTGTTTAATACACGCAGTTTGCAAGACTAGTATAATAAACGTCAGAACTTACTTAAAGCAGCAATCGTACCACGGGATGTTGTTAACATATTTCCACAACTGTCACGGGCCTTCTACATGCTATGTAAAGAGGCGATGGGTAATGTTGATTTTTATTTATCCCTCCTTATGCTCTATCCGTTCTTTTAGTAATTTCACATAAGTGTAAAGGTAATTTATCTTCCAAAATAGGTTTTGTCTTATAATATATGTAAGTTTACATTAATTGGTGCTTCCTTTTTTGGTACTTGGTTCATTTTCCTGCATTTCGAATTTTACAAATCAAACGTTATTGCTCTTTCAGTAATGTTTATTAGTAATAGAAGTTCACATTAATTGGTGCTTCTTTTTTGATACTTATTTTTCTGGTTTACCATTGTTGCTTCGTCAGTTTTGTACTACTCCTCGAGGAGTATTGAATGCTGAATGTTTAATGCAAACAATGTTCAATACCTTTTGCACTAACCTATAAATGTCTTTTTATCTAATTGTCCTTCGCTTTTGCTCTGCTTTTGATTCGTCTTCTTTCAGAATTGGACTACAGCACAGCGACACACGCGGTTTTAATGTTACATCCGTTCGTTCTGGAACATGTGTATTCGAGCACCCGTGGTAAGTGGGTGCATGTCCAACTTTGATCAGAGGTAAGTCGATGCATCATGTTTAACCAATTTATGCCTAGCGTCTAAAATAAAAAAAAGGCCTTGGCAAACAGTGTAGACCCAGATGAGATGCCGCATGATGCGGCGTCTCATCTAGGTCTGCGCTGTTTGCTAAAATGAATTTTTGTAAGAAATATTCTAAATATAGAAATAAATATACTAGACATCCCTAATTATGGAAAAAAATTGATCCAATTCAGAAGGATGGGAGAGTCCACTAGGCATAAATAGGTTAACAATACATTCATCGTAGGGACCGACGTTCGCACGACAACCTATGCATGTTCATAAATTAAGTGATAACGGAAAAAATACCACGAATTTTGACGCAATTTTATTAATTTTGACGTTTAAACGTGGTCGTTTCATAAGTTTTGTCAACGTTTAAAATATTTAAATATCTATTCCTAGAAGCTTCTCTTACATATATGCTAGTGCTAAATGTATAACAATCATTGTTATGTTATTCTCTTTTTAAAAGATTTTCAGCATATATTTCTTTCCCGCCTTTTTCTTTCTTTTTCAGGGTGTGTTTCCGGTAGTGTGACGCGTCTCACTGACCAGCACTGTCGCTAGGCAACGACTGCCAAGCGATGTTGCGGTCAGTACATAGCCTCTCCACTACAAGCCCTATGCATTGCCTCCCCGTGGCAACACACGGTAACTGGATGCCCTTGGGCTCCAGGCTGAAATGCAGGGGACTCGGAGGAGGTTTGGCCCCTAGATGTGGTGCACTGATCCGCCGTTGTGTGGAAATTGCCGGTC
Source organism: Dreissena rostriformis (assembly GCA_007657795.1). Taxonomy (NCBI): domain Eukaryota; kingdom Metazoa; phylum Mollusca; class Bivalvia; order Myida; family Dreissenidae; genus Dreissena; species Dreissena rostriformis. Next base: position 115,078 of record VMBQ01002640.1, read on the forward strand.
ACTCACAAACCAAACCCCCAGCTATGGGCAAATAACATTTAATTTATATTATTACTTTTGATGTTGCAATGGTAGCTACATGTTTTATGTTTCCATAACTGAAAAGCAATGAAGACCTTTTCTATTGAAAGTACTTGTAGTATATATATTTTTAACCCTGGCTATATTGTATGACATGTGTCATTAATATTTTCATTACTATCAAAATTGATTTTTGTTTGAACTTTTCACTAATTGTTTTTTCTTAACATGGTCCTGTATTGTTTTTATGTCCATTCCTAAAACCTTTATTTTAAAAGAGTTCCGTTAAGTTTCAGAGCTCTTGCACGATTTGCCCAACGCTTTCAATCCCGTCTTCGACAACGACGATTTGCCCGATTTCCATTTCACGTCATCAGCCGCACCTAGATGGTTTTCCAACCCTGACCCTGCTGGCGTCCGCAACTTCATGGCATCTGGACAACCCTACCCCCCGCACCGCCACCGAAGTTGTCTCGTTTCACTTTGCTTTATTATTGCTTTGAAATAAATCGCTCAAATAAAACATATTTCGAACTAAATTTGTTTTCTTTGTTTAATTTCTATCGCTTTCTTGGGTAACTGATTATGTACTGAAATAAAGTCACTGCAAACGCGATAAGGAGAATACAATTGACAGTTCCGCACCAAAATCTGTCTACATGACAATAACTGTTTGTGTATTTATATATACATGTTAGTTATTTTCTTTGTTTTATGTTGCCAAGGCAACAACAGAAATGCACACACCATTACAAACATGGTGAAATTGAATCTTAACGTCATCACTGATCTCACTACACGTAACTCAAGCTTTGTCGTGGAACGGTTCGAATTTAATAGATTAGCGGAAGCAAGTTACTAGTACACTTTTTTTCAGCAAGAAATGCAGTAAATGATAAAACTACATAAACTATCGGGAAATAAATTCTTGTTCTTATCCACTACTTTTATAACAGAACGTTAACATTATCAAAGTTAGCGAAGAATTGCCAGAATATTTATTATCTAATGAAATGGAAGGGGGCCAAACGGGAGTAGGCCGCAGCACCATGCTATTTCATTCTTGATTTTTTCATAAAATGTGTTCATAGATGTTGGAGATATGAACGTCTTTCATACTTTAATCTGGACATGTGGTGATTTAATTTGCTTACCGATAAGAGCTTAAATCGTTGGGCCTCTAACTAGAGGGTCAAAATGAGTGGTAAATAGTGAATCAATCGCCTCGTAAATGTTACAATCTATGCAAGTTGAACATCAATATTTAAGAATTATTCGCCAATACATTAACTTACAGACGCTGGTCGCACCAGTAGAATTATGCAGTGGTTTCCATTTTCATACCAAAGCGATCTTCTCAATGCATCCATGCTGCATGTAGTTTGAGTAAAATAGTGTTTTGTTTGTCTTGTATCATAGGCAAAATATCAAATAATGTTTACTCGGCACAATCTCCAGATTATTTTCCTTCTAGAAATGTATTTGTAAACCGGCGTTGTTTATCAATTAAGTATACATGTATCTACATAACTGCTTAGTGATGTATATATCAAATCAGTTTTGACAACGCTATTTGATAATAACTTTCAGATAATTCTTATATATACTACTCAAAATTTGCTAAGGATCACTTTTTATAGTATGTGTAATTTGAAGTGTTTATAATTAAAAACAAAAGCTTGTTTTCCAATATATGAGTGCGTATTCTATATAACCAATAACCTGTCTTATCGATTTTGTTTACACAGGCTTGCTAATTCGCAAATGAAAAGCAATACCCACGAAAAAGCCATGACATTTGACCTTGCACTTGACAAACACATTGTGAACATGCTTCAAATCTACACGTGTAGCTCAATCATTGAAAGTTGTTTCAAATGGCTAACTATCGCGTTAGAAGACATCTTAGCTTAGACGAAATGAACAGGGGGTGGGATCCTGGAAGGGGGAGCGTCACAACGTCATGTTGCACGTCAGCGCTTGGCGTTTCACAGAGCGTTGTAGCCAGGATGTGGAGCCGCTACCAAATGCATGGTGATGTTATCCCCAGATACAGGGGAGGTCATAAGAGGGGTACTACGGCTACTACGCAGTCACAAGACCGTTTTATCGTGGAACAAGCCCGACGTCATCGCTTTATGAACGCCATGGCCCTTCAAAATGAATTACAGAATGCATCAGGGGTTCGGGTTTCAACTCAAACCATTCGAAACAGACTGTATAGTGTTGGCATGAGTGCTAGACGACCTGCCATTCGTATTCCATTGATTCGCAACCACATCCAGGCACGTCTCTAATGGGCACAAGCTCACATAACCTGGTCTTTAAATGACTGTGCACCAGAACTCTTCACATAGGAGTCTAGATTCTGTGTTGACTTTACAGATAGACGTGCCCGGGTGTGACGAATAACCAATGAGCGATTCGCACCAGTATGCAACGCAAACCATAATCGTTATGGTGGGGGCTCAGTAATGGTTTGGGCTGGGATCAGCACGCAGGGGGAGACCGATCTGCATATCATTGATAACGGCACTATGACAGCTCAGAGATACGTCAGAGAGGTCTTTGATGTATACGTCCGTCCATATGCTGGTGCAAAAGCAACATATTTCATTTTAATGGACGATAATGCCAGACCTCGAAGAGCCATGGTGACCAATGAGGACCTCCAAGCTGTAACAATCGTCAGGATGGAGTGGCCTGCGCGGTCTCCGGGCCTCAATTCCATAGAGCATGTCTAGGATATGCTTCAGTTTACAATATCTGCACGCCCTGTTAAGCCTATCACGATCCAGGACCTACGACAAGCCCTTCTAGAGGAATGGTTTCGAATCCCACAAAAAAGCATCCGTGGGCTTATCAGAAGCATGAGAAGATGATGCCAATCCGTAATCAATGCCAATGGGAACCATACACTATATTGAAAAGATCCTTTCACTTTTTGCAGACTTTTACAATAATTTCAATTCCGACACACATGCACTAAAACCTCCAAAAGTCACCCCAAGCTAGTTTCAGCCAGCGTCACGCATCAATGATAAATCAATACATAATAATAAAATAAAAAAACACAAATTCTAATATCAAAATCTGCAAAATAACAATTTAAACATGAACGTAATCCAAAATTAAATTAAAATAAAAAATAAATAAAATAAAATAAAGATAATGCGAAACAAAATAAAAAGTGATCCTTAGCAAATTTTGAGTAGTATATGTCAGCCATTTTGATTGTCATTGTATACGGTTTAACTGAATAGCGGAAAGTCTTACTGAAGAAAATATCTTTCTAAAACCAAAGCAAAGAAAATAGTTAATTTGTCGATATTTTGTTAACAAAAATAAGCTGAGCGACAAAGTCAAAACGACGTTTAAAACAAAATGTGCATCTATTATCATCAACAATTTTCGGTTTATATAGCAGAGATTGAGTTCCTAATATTCTATTCGATGTACTATTCTAGTATGTAACCATTGTATATAAGTATCTCTGGATGTTTTACAAACAAAACTATGCACATACTTCCAGTCGATATTTCTAAATATTCCATTCCATTTTGTTTCACTTGTAGGTTTTTCAGTATTTGAAATAAAAGTTTCATATACTAGTGTATTTTGCTCCTGGGTAAAATCAACAAGGTTAAGGTAACAAGACATATGAGCTCCATTATTGGTTGTTGCTTTTACAGATTCAAAACCTGAGTTTTTAATAAATTCTGCTACAGATCTTTTAAGACCTTCGTTAAATACAAGGATATCAGTAAAACTAATGGATGCTCACCAATGATGCTTTGTCGATATATGGGTTAATTGTGTGGACAAAAAGTGTGACCTTGAGAAATTCTATTATTAGCCTCGGTGATATTGACCTTGACCCCAGTGACCTCAAACCTCATCAAAAGGTAGAGGTCCATGCAAGGTACCTACATGCCAAATATGTATGATATCGGTAAAATATTGAAGGCGCTATGAGAAACTTATAGAAAAAAGTGTGACGGAAGGAAGTAAGGAAGGACAAACTGGCAACTATATGCTTCCCTAATATATATATATGTAAAATGTAAGTGAATCCGGACTAAGATATCATTATATTGAAAAAGTAAAAACACTTTGACAATTTGACGTTATTGTGTACATTTTATAACTATGCCCTGATGAGCTGTGCGAAACCGGTCGGCCTATTTAAATACAGTTTTTACCCATGCGACGTGTTTTTACTTTTTCAATATATATATATATATGGGGAGCATAAAAACAATGATTTTTTTTACATGTACAAGCTTCAATTTCTTAAATAGACTTGACCGTTCCAAGGCGTTGACCCCAGCTTTATTCTACTATGTGTATATGTTGTTTCGTTTTGTGCCGTACCACGCCGGGTATGCGAATACTTTTATGACGGATGGCACTTCCATAACAGAGAACAACAAAAGCCACGCGCGAGAGGCGAGTTCTTCAGCTTATTTGCATTTATGGTCTGTTAATTTGGTTTTCCGACACGAAACATTGTTGGGTGATTAATGATTTAGCACTTCGTATTACGAAGAAAGAAATTCGCGGGAAAATGGTGAATTATATAAAGAAAAACGATAAAATTCCATCGATAATCCGCATGAATTGGATGATCAGTACATATTTTAACAAAATAAATCTACTTGGAAATAAATCAAGAACATGCTTACTATTCGAAATAAAAGATTAATATGTCAATTAATGTCACAACATGTTACATTTTAGTTAACTAACGTATTTGAGGAAATTCAAATGTTTTAAGAGTCGCATGCACAGTTTTCATTGGCACTTCGTTTATCGATCATCTCGATGACAATGGCACTTCCATTCCCGATTACTGGACACTTTTTTTTTTTCCAGATATAACATACTCTTTTAAGTGAATCAAAAATGCAGAATTCGCTGTGAAATACTGTTAAAGTAAGAAGGCAATAAATAAAAATGTATGTACTTACGTAAATTATAAACGAATAACCGAAACATTTTCTTATCCCTTTGGAATATGATTTTGATTTGGTATAAATGTGAAAAATAAATGTGAATCAAATTCGATATGTCTGATGAAAACAGTCTATATTACCATATATTTATCACCATATATTTTACAGTTTTCGAGTCACCCGACCGCCGGATCTACGCATAGTACACGAGCTTAAACATTTTTTAAATAATGTTCTTTTTAGCGAAAGGGTTGATCTAAACATGTATATGTATGTCCAAATGAAGAAACTTAGGCCATTTACTTATATATTAGATAGCATGTCATGAATAATCACTGTGCTTAAACTGCCTCTCAGAGATTGATATCAGCAGCGATGTGACAATCAGGAAGACACATATATACCGCATGCTTAACTCTCAATCTTTTTTTTTTCTATCAGTGTCTATATACTAGTTATTCTACTTAATTTGTTAATGCGCATTTTTATGCAAAAAGCGACAATTTTGTATTTGCATCTTTCTCACCATATCTAGTGTTACTTTAAGAAGAAAAAGTACACGAGACAACGAATATGTGTTCGTTATGAAACATGTTCTGTAGCAGTATTATCTATATTTTTTCTGCAGATGCTTAAAGATAGGCGATTTATTTGCGCAAATTGTTCAATACAGCTATAACATAATTGTTTGTGTTAAAGTTCTTGTTTTATATAAAAACGTCTGTGCAAATAATACAGGCACATACCACATTTCAAATTATCGAATGTTTTTCTATGCTCTATACGTAAAAAAATATTTCTATGAGACTTGAATTTATTTATAATATGGAATATACGCGCACACTCCTTGTTTGAAATTTACGAGCAGATTGCCGTAACCACGTGTTGATTATGAGGTTAACCCATAGACCATATACGTATATTCAAAGTTTAAAGTGCAGTCTCGGGTTATTTAATGTTATTTATCTTTGTTTTTTACAGATTATATTGTAATTTATTTGTTAACTTGCTCAGTAGACGATGATCATCGGGCATATTATTTCATAATTGTATGTCACTATTTGTAATCAACATGCACTGATTTGTGTTAGCTGGTTCGTTTTTAAAGTTGCTCATACAGCACCTGTGTATATTTCAAATGAAGAGATTAATCGAGGGTCATTGGATGTCGTCAATTTATAATTGTTAGTTAAAAGTGTTCATTGTTTTATAAAAGCAAACATAACTGTAACATTTTTTTTCATATCATCATATGTATAACATAACTTATGATCACTTACAGAATTATACATATTGCGTTTAGGCACATAATAGTTTAAAAATGACAAGACATTTGCGTTATTTTCTTTACCATATGTATTCATTTAGTTTGAGAAATAAATATTTCGTAATAATAGCCATAATATACATAAATGCATTTCATGTAGAAGATAAAACTCGGTTATAAGAGTGCCCAATTTGTTGAAAGTCTCCGTAATCCGAAGTGCCCTTTATCGGTAACCAAAGTGCCTGCAACTTTATGTATACCACCTATTAAAACATGCTCTATATTTGTTTATGTTTCATTGAATACTATCAAAATTTCAGTATTTGGAGTACAGTGATTACTCTACATGCTGGAACAGAGACACATTCTTGCACTATATCTAAGTAGTTTTATTTGGTTCAAATGTTTACTGTTCATCCACTTTATGCTGTTTTCCGACCGAATTTATTATTTTTGGGGCAAAAATGTATCATTTTTCCATGAACTTTTGTATTCCCAATACAAAAGGATACACCATTTATCAACTTGACCATGTGTCTTGTCTTAAAAACTAATCTTTAGTATATAACTTTAGAAAAAACTGAGGAACTTACCTCTCGCGCGCGGCATTTGTTGTTCTCTGTTATGGAAGTGCCATCCGTCATAAAAGTATTCGCATACCCGGCGTGCGTACTGTACCGTTTTGACAATTGGTTCCTTGCCATAAATAAAGGTCCACAAAGGTGTGTGTGTGATAGAATTGCAATACTCCTGCAGTTTCTGGAGTTTCACTTCTTTATATTGAATTTTCTAGAGGTACATACTATATCTCTTTTATATCGTATACCACGTTCATACATAGTTTTTAATATAAATACAATCAGAACCAATCTTAAAGTTGTTGTAATAAAAAAGTCGCATTTCAAGGATATCATCAGGTTAAGTTATTTTTGATTTAATTTATGTAGATTCCATTATAAGCCTATTCTTCCAAAAAAAAAAAATGTTACATTTTTAACAATTTTGTCGATATATGCATTTCCCGTATATATCATTCTTTTAACATTGAACAGTGAATACAAAAGTTGGAAACATTTTCCTTTACATGTAACTTATCTTTATCCATGTGAGCTTCATACTTTTTTCAAATGAGTAAACGTCAATCATATTAAGCCCTTTATCTTCATAAGATTGGATAAAGTTTATTGTTTTGTGTTTGTTTTAGTTGCTTTGTGCCTTAACGTTTATCACCGTTGTCTGACTGAATATGGACGCCAGTTTGTTCAGTTCAAGACGCGCGATCCGATTCTGTTCAGTTACCCACATATACTGTTAATTTGTTCACGGATAAGATTACTTTCTTTATAGCTTGTCTATAAAAACATTACATGAAAATAAAATACTGGCACGATCTCCACGTGGCGCACCGACGCTACTAGGAGAGTATGACATTGAGCTGCAAAAATATATTCGGCAAGTAAGAGTCCAAGTCGATGTTGCAAACGTGCGTACAGTTACCGCGGCTGCAGAGGGCATCGTACTGAAAAACGCTCGACAGAAACTTCAGCGGTTTGGTGGCCACATCTCAATTGAAAAATCCTTAGCTCGGTCGGTTCTCCGTCGTATGGGGTTCGTCAAGCGAAAGGGGACCAAAGCCACCAAGTTTATGCCGACAGACTTCAAGACCATCCAGGAAGAGTTCCTGGCAAAGGTGAACAAGGTCGTGCATGAAGAAAACTTCCCCGGATCCCTCTTCATTAACTGGGATCAAACAGGTTGCCATATGGTACCAGGGGGAGAATGGACCATTGAAGAGAAAGGTACTGCGCAAGTATCGATAACCGGTCTGGACGACAAACGGCAGATTACGGTTCTCTTGGCTGTCACTAAGAGTGGCTGCTTATTGCCACCACAGGTCATCTACGCAGGAAAGACCGAACGCTGTATCTCAAAGGGTGTCTGCTCTCCAGACGGGTGGGACTGGGCCTCCACCGAGTCCCACTGGAGCACGGAAGACAACATGCTTCGACACGTGGACAGGATTATTCTTCCGTACGTGACCAGTGTTAGGGACTCCCTACCATTGTCCCAATGTAACCAGATTTTGAAGAAAGACGACAAAGTTGTCCTAGAACTGACGTCATCTGACGAATAATAATGGTTTCACAGTACTGTAAACACCACTGACATGTTTTACTTATCATAAGGTTTCATGCAACTGGTAGATTTGATACTTGAAATTAAAAAAATACAACGTCGGATAGAACAGTTATTAAGCTATATGTGTCGTGTTCTGAGAAAACTGGGCAAAATGCTTGTGCTTAAATTGTCATCCCACATTAGCCTGTGCAGTCTGCACAGGCTAATCATGGAAGACAATTACCGCTTTTATGGAATTTTTCGTTTAAATGATGTCTCTTCTTAGCGAAAATTCAGATAAGGCGGAAAGTGTCGTCCCGGATTAGCCTGTGCGGACTGTACAGGCTAATCTGGGATGATACTTTACTTACATGCATTTTGTCCAGTTTTCTCAGAACGCGAAACATATATCAACTTATGCGAGCAGGCGTTAACCAAACTGATAAGATCTAGTAGTATCTGAAGCTGTGATGGTATTGTGTCCATTTGTCATTGTAAGTTAGAACTATCATAGACATGTTTTCGTGTTTTCACTCACTTGTGTTGTCATTGGTAAATCTCTGTTTGTAAATAATTCAAGTTTTTTTCCCCATTATAAATAATAAATATGGGACCAAATTTAGTTGGGATATATATCTTATGCATCCAAAATATTTAATTTATTTCGATCGAAATAAGAATATATCGAAAAGGGTTCATCAAATATTATTACTACGTTACGGCAACACATAGAGTTTCCCAAACACAATAGGAAATTTATTTGCTTGCAATAAAATAGGTATTTTGCATATTATGCTGGTATCTAATTATTAGATCGTGTATATGCTGAGTAATCATATGTCTGATTTGTTTTAATTGTTTTTATTTAATTCTAAGCGATAAATTGTTGAAAAGTATAGTCGAATTAATTCCAGACAATTTTCACAGTAAGGGAATACTATTTCCTAGTTTGTCTTTTGATGTAATCTCCTACGTTACCTCCCTAAATTTCACAGAAATTTAAAATTAAGATCTGAGAAATGTTTTAAACGTAATAAACAAATGCTCTTCTGTTGTCGAGGGTGAACATCAAAAACTGTTTTTCCCTATTTTATGGCGACATTTATTTCACAGTATTATCCCGACATCAAACACATATCCACAATTACAATCACAAATTTCCTGACTATTTATTTAACACTGTTTTGCGGTTTCCTCAGAAAGCGTTTGTGAAAATGTTGGTGTTCTAATTTTATTGAGGGCAGTTTTTCATGGTTATACCTGTATATTATAATTGACGCTTTGATGCGTAAATTTGAGTTAAGTATAGCACGAGAAACCTCAAACAAGTTATGATTTAACTAATTATCTCATATGAACGAATAATAATTATAAATGAACGGCGTTAAAATACGTAACTTCCTCAAGTCCTATAATTATGTGCACGTTTTTTGTCTTTTTTTCCAGTGCTACCTAGCCTCGCACGAGGAGATTTCTGCGCGTACGTGATAAGTCAAGACTGTTTCTTCCTTCTGGAAAGGGATATTGAAACAAATATTTAAAATATTCTATTCATACAGAAACAAGTGGTTATGTGCCGAATAGCTCAAACCATTTGTTGATATATTTTTCATCTCATTAACACATTTGAAGCCGTGCGTATTCTGTAGTTTGTATCAATGTAAACCCCTTAAAAGGATCAACTTAAGTATGAAAGCTTAAACGTTTGTAAAATGTATTGGACTTTGTAAAATATTCATGTAATATTAACGATTACCAGGAAATTCATTTTTTTTCTTTTTATGTGCTTATTTATATACGATTTAATTGAAGTGTGATATACTATCTACTACATTCTACACTTTCCTTATAGCTGTGCATTGGACATAGCTTTCTGACACGACACCTCGATCCACAAGGCACGATACGGACCATGCGGCACTATGTCTACAACGTCTACATCCGTAAACTATGCGGCGACGGACATTTACTACCTTGCTGCCTTGACTTGGTGTACTCGACGTGTCAGACGGGTTACAGCGATCTGTGGAGGCGATGGAAATTCTTTGCAAACGTGTACGTTATAGGTACTTGTAGTTTAAAAAAAGTATATTATTTTCAGTATGTTTCAGAAACATCTAAAGTGGTGTAAACTTTTCCTTTTTTTATCATTTTTAATGCAATTTATCGTTCATTCATTTTCATCGATGGACACTGATCACTCTAATACGAAGTGTCGCATACTCATAAAACAATTTATTAGCATACCTTACCTAAAACTTCAATTGTGACCAATGTTTTATACTTCGTTTTGTTCGTAGAGATCATGGGGATGATTGTGTGTGCTAATTGACACCAACACTATATATTCATGCCTATCGATTAAATAATAGAAAATATGTAATATATAATTGTTTTGTATCGTATGGTATCGAGAAAATATCTGGTCTGCTTTTACGACGGATATAGTCAAGAAGAAGAGGATTGTCAGGTAAAATAAAGGTATTTTATTCAGTTATGAAGCGCAAATATTGTTAGTTTTTTTTCCAGTCAAACCTACAGTACATACGCATCATATTCTGCGATGATAAATATACAATAAAGTTGAACTACATTTGTTTTAATTTATTGATTTATTGTCAGTCATGCGTGGCTAAAGCAAGCATAGTACATTTAATTATGGCTTTAACAATAGAATCAAAGAATTCATTAACAAAAATATGTTGTTAAATGTATTAACGTGACATAAGTTTTTCAAAAAGCGAAAAGTCAAGTATTTGTACAACTAAAATACATTAAAAAGCAATAAAGAACGTTACTGCACATTTGTACATTCTAATTTATATTTGTGAAATTATTGTTGTTGAATTAACACTATACATTTTAACACATTACAAATCAATTAAAAAGTGTTCAACGAATCAAAAACAAATGACCTAATATAGTTAATGTTGTCATCAAAATAACGTCATTTCTATTTGAAGTACGTGTTGCTTTAACCCATTTAGAAAAGCAAATGGCGTATACAACACGCGTTTCACATTTCATTGTTCACATAAAAGTACATCATGCCAATACTTCAAACATTGAGCAGTTTGTTTAACAAGTACACGAATCACACATTGAAACTTATATCTGCGTTGTATTCTTTCTCCGTGACCGTTTCTGTTGCAATTACGGACAACTGGGTACCGCCATATATCATTCTCACACAAACTGTGCGTTCAGGATTTGTTGTATCAGTATCAGGAAGATCAACGGATATTTCGCCAACTTTTTAACAACTTTCGTCTGTTGTGTACATCACTGTTCCGTCTGCGGGCCCAACGCTCGAAGATTTAAACAATGAAAGTGTTAATTGTTTTTGATGTTTGTACATGGGAAGATATGTTTTCCCAACAGTTAGCTCATTTAAAACAACAGATTGGCCTTTCTTGACATGTAAGTCAAACACGTCTTTGCAGTAGTACTTTGCATCTTCGTTGTTTAGCCATTTTTTAGTTTGGTCGTGTTTTTTATCATCAAATAAAACATTTGTCCTTACTCCGTAAGTGGCTCTGCTAATTCTGCTTTTGTAGATCAACCAGTCATGGCCAAAGAGCACTGCACCCATTAGCACGGCGCGAAAAGGTGAAGTTGGGACAACAACTTTCACCTCTGGATATTTTTGCTGAAGCATCAGTTTAAGCTTTTCTTGGACGATTGATGATTCTGCAAATCCACCGACTAGGACAACAGTCTGAATGTTTTTCTGTTTATCTAAAACATTGTCGATAACTTTATTGATGAGCTTGCTGTCTGGTTATTGAAATTTGTGTTTTTTGTTGATTTTTCAATGTAATCTTGCCCTCCCTAAAGCTTTCGCGAACTGAGCATGGAAGTGGCAGTTGTATAGTTTCATCTATTTCTTCAGATCCAATCGCGATTTTGCATTTCTCGAACTCGTGCTCCATTGTCATCACTTCCAAAGGAGTCGCTTCGCTAAACTTTCTAGACCATTCCGTCCCTGGAATGAGGAAAACAATCATATGTTTGATCTATTTTTAATTTGTTCTATCCGAATAGTTAACGTAAATTATTGTTCACACTCGAGTGATTAAACCATTTTCTAAACTTCCGTTGATATATTTTGCTTACTTTTTAAAGACCGTGTTCTTGTAGTTTAAATCAACAAATAACCAGCAAGAATACATGAAATCCTGTCAGCTATACAAAACCATAACCAAGATCCTTAGCGAGTAATTCAATATTAAGAAACGAGAATTTTTTCTTCATTCATACTTTATCTGGCATTCGTGTTGGTCGTAAATGCGAACACACCTTACAGAAAGAATTCCTCATTACACTGTGCACGTTTTGTGGTTACACATAATGAAACTTCAGAAACAGTATCAGGAGACATATTCTGTTTAGTATACCGCCGAAATCATTCGGGAGGAAACATTCCTAAACATCCCTATATTATTAATTCCGGCTTGTTTCTCCGTGGAAGATTGAACAGTAAACTATTTTCAAGAATTGTATTTGTACCTTGAAAATTATCATTGCATGCTTGGAAGAATGCATTATTAACACTTTGTCCCCCAACCAGATCACCCCTCTCGCCACACAATTCTTTGAGGCGACCATCCTCTTCTACTTGAACGGCTGACAAATCCGCTGTTCCACCTAGAATTTCAAATATCACAGCAAAAAAAGTGCTCACTATAGGTTAGAGTTGAAACAATATACTATATGAAAAACTAAACATAATTTAGGCATAGTCGTGTTATGTTTCACATACAATTGTATCGTTACATAAATGGAAATGTCCAATGGTATCAGTGGCAAACAAATTTGGTAGATATACCCCAACCTTTCTTTGCAAGAGTTATATAAATATAACTGCGAACGGTCCTACAACAACAACTTAAACGAAAATTCAAATTTACCGCCTAAGTCAACAGTGAGGAAACAATGTCCAGGCGTCCCTATATTATTCAAGGCATCTTGTTGTTCCTTTGGGAGATTTAAGCAGTAAATGGCCGCAGCCTCAGGTTCAGATGCCAATAACACATGTTTTCTGTTGATGCCGGCCTGTTTCGAGTACATACACCAATGTTATGCATAAACAAAGATGTAAGGCAAAAACGTGACTTGTTTTAAAATTTGTCAAATTAACATTTAACGGCAATTTTCATATTTTCAAACAAACAATATCATTATTTTCATGGGTAGTACTCAATCGCAATGCAAAACAAATTTATTATAAAGCATTTAATACGCTTTAATAAATTAAAATACGTTCATTTCTAACAAAGCATAACAAGCTGCAACATCATAGATTGGGAATGACGAAAATCAAAATAAAATATTTTAAATCCGTTTTAACAATAAACCATTTAATAGCACTGTATGTATACTCAAACCCGCTTGAGTCGCGGGTCGTTTTTACTCCCGGTATTTCATTAGCGCCCTCTGGATTGTGTTTATAAACAAACCTGCGTGACATACTTTTGAAATCTGACAGAAAACATCTTTTGCTGCCAGTATGAATAGATTTTTGGTAAGTTAATACCCAAAAACGATTTAAAACATCATTGTAAACCAAAATTATGTAAAAAGCCATACTGAAATGAAATGTCCCTGTCAATTTTTTCACGCTTTGAGTTCGTCTGCTTGCGGTTACTTTGGTCAGACACTACTAATTTTATTTATTTTTGAAGGGGTTACACACCACCGTTTTTTTAAACAATAATTTTGATAGGTCAGGCTCTATAAACACTTCAATATTTAGTAAAAAGATTTGAGGGTTGAATTTAGCTGAACCTCAAATTGTTTTTCAGATTAGAGATTCAATTCAGATGAAGAAGCCTTACAATAAGGACAACTTCAAGAGAGCTTTTGATGCTACGCTTGGAGGAATGTCCGTTTACAGAGCCTCAAGAGAGTCAACTTTGAGGGATAAAACGAAGCAAAATGTTGACATTAACTGTAAACATTGAGCAGAGACACTCTTTACCTGTGAAGAGGAGAGAAAGTTGGCGGATCATATTGGTTTTATGGCCAATATAGCTTATGGGTATTCTGTTCCTGATGTGAGGTGCATGGCTGCAGACTATGCCCGTTCTCTGGGAAAGAATGTAAGGGCCAAGGGGGAGCTAAGCTCGGACTGGTTCTATGGGTATATGCAGCGTGGGCCTCAACTTAAAGCTGTTTAGCCTCAGAAGCTTGGTTTACAGCGAGCAAGACGACATCGAAGGCTACAATTGACAGGTACTTTGGGGAGCTAGGAAGCATTCTTCATCGCAATGGTCTGCTTGATGCCCCAGAGCGCATATGGAACGTTTACGAGACCGGGTTTTCGACAGAGCATTCGTCCCTAAAACAGTCTGTACGAAAGATGCTAAGGCCCAAGCAGTGACCTCTCCACGCTCTAAGACAGTCACTATGGTCGGGGGTATCAATGCTCTAGGCAACCATGCCCCACCCTTTTATATTTTTCCATGGAAGAGGTGGCAAGACTGCTTCATAGAAGGTGTGGTTGCAGGGTCCGCGGGGAAAATGTCTGACAGTGGTTGGATAAACAGGAGAATCTTTGAGGAGTACGTTACGAGCCATTTTGCCCGTTATGCAGCCTTGAATGTGAACCTGGATGACAACCCAGTCACATTGATTCTCTATGATGGGCAAACGAGTCATCTCTCCCTGACACTGACAACATGGGCATCGGAAAGAAAATTCTTTTGGTTGTTCTTCCCCCACACTCCAGACACCTCACACAACTTTGGACATTGGGGTGTTTGGACCCCTGAAGGCGTTTTACAATAGGGAATGTCGGGCCTTCATGCATGCCAACCCAGGAATTCCATAACTACAAGAGACATCGCTAGGCTCACTGCTAAGCTCTTCACCAATACATTCTGCACTGAAAATAGTTCATCAGCTTTCAGGACGTCTGGCATGTACCCATTCAGTGCCAGCACGATAACTGATGTCCAGACAGCCCCAGCATCTATATATCCCAATGAGCACATTGAAGAGAGCGACCCGGTATCTTAAGTAGTGGCAGCACCAAGGACTGAGAGCGACCCGGTATCTAAGGTGTTGGCAGCACCAAGGACTGAGAGCGACCCGGTTTCTGAGGTGGTGGCAGCACCAAGGACTGAAACTGACACTGCAACATTGTTTTTAAATTCAAGAAAGATCAAACAAGTTGTACAGCGTCCTAAGAAGAAATTCACCAGTGAAGAGTGTTGGGAATCTTCAAACTGAGGCGAATACTATTTCACTGCGCCAACAGCAAGTAAAGAGGGACTCCAAGGTCCAAAAAGTGGTGGGAACACATAAGTCAAAACAATAACAGCAGGCGAAACAGCCATTGACATCTGGAATTCCAGCAAAACCAGGGCGGTCACTACCACTCGTTGATTATGATTCAGAGTCATCTCTTGAAAGTGACACATATAGTGGTGACTTATGCTGTGTGTTAGAAAAGAAGTCCACCTACATTGAGGAAGGACGTTTCGGTTCGTTTTGTTAAATGGAGTGAATGTAATGTGTGTGTGCGCATTGGGAACATCTTAGCCTCTGCACTGATGTACGTTTCTTTAGGCGAGATAGTTTCTCCAGGTGTCCCCATTGCGCAGAAGAATGAATGAACATGAAAAGTTATTTGAATATTGAGAATTAAAATTAGACACTGCTTGAAAATAACTGTGATATTTATTTTATTTGATGTCTTAAATTCTATATGTTTAAATTGTTATATACGTTAATGATTGTTATTTTGGAATGGTATGTCAGATCTTTATGTTTATTCATGTTAAATTTAATATTAGTGCCGTTAAACCTATTTACCGCGAATCAACCGGGCGAAAAAATAAACAACAATGGCGGACAGTGGTGTTGTTTTTGTTGGTACCACAGTTAAAATTGAAGGAGTTTCGTCATAAAAAGGCTATTTTCCAATGAAGTTAAGTCAGATATGTTTGTCTTTTCAATTATTTATCTAATATTTGAAGATGGTTTCTAGACGCAAATGAATATTCCTAAAGTACCGCGACTCACCCGGGTTGCAGGCTATAACACAGTATTGACATATAACATAGTTTAAAAAAATTCCGGTTTATTTATTTATTAACACATTGTTAAGCTTATTTTAAAGGTGTCTCAAGACGCTTCCGTCTACGCGAACACTTCTGTTGATGTTGATATTTTTTAATATAATTTAAAAAAAGCGTCTTAGAATTTATTTGCCATGCAGACGACCCGGTTCTATTTCAATCGAATTCAGAATTGTACAATGGTATATTTGCACAATAATTTTCATTATTTTTCAGATAGAATTTAATGCTTGCTGGAGTTTCACTTCTTTATATTGGCTCATAATCTCACATTTATGAACATTATTGTAGGAGTTGAATTATTTATAAATTCTACATTTCTTATCTCATACTTAAAAGTCATTTTCTACTATAAGACGTAATTTTCCCAAAGAGTCGTTTAGTCAGCTCATATTTGTGTAGCACATTAACTGTGAATTGTTATGCGCGCATTTGAAAGCATTTCTTATCTTTTGTTTGCAAACAAATGGTTCAGCTTCCTTTATATGTGCCTCATCTTCTGGGACGTAGCAGCATTAAAATATGTCATTGATTCTAAACGTGAAATGGCCCAGTGATAGCGCTTAAGTTTGCTCCAACACTCGGTTTCAAATCCTAATAATTAAGTTAAAAGATTAAGTTAACTTCTATTTTTGTTTTAACAATAATTTTAAATTATTTCATCTTTAACAGTTACACGTATCTCATAACAATTCTTAAATCAGCTGCTGTCATCTAATACAGTTGCATTGATAACAAGAATATTCAAAATCTCTGTGAACATGTCCATTTAAAAAAGACAGAACAGTGCACTTTTGTATTTTATGTAACACGTCAATATCCTTTGCAAAGTATGCCATTATAAAATAACGAGTACCGTCTCATACCTGAATAGCCGCATTTTGCATTATCTTCTTAGCTTTCT
Organism: Dreissena rostriformis; assembly: GCA_007657795.1. Lineage (NCBI taxonomy): Eukaryota > Metazoa > Mollusca > Bivalvia > Myida > Dreissenidae > Dreissena > Dreissena rostriformis. Next base: position 132,427 of record VMBQ01002640.1, read on the forward strand.
CGGACCATATTGCAGGCACTGTCAGAACCCATAAAACCTGTTTCACATCTTTTGTTACAGGGGCTTTTATGTACAAATCATTAATCATGGCTTTAATGAACAGAGCCATAACATCGGGGAATGGAAAGATCGCTCCGTTGCTGTCTTCTGCTATCGGGTCAGGATCGCCTTCTGTCTGATGATGAAATATCATGCTTAAGATTACAAACAATACGTTTATGTTAATGCATGATTGACATTGTTAAATACATTGTTTTATGTAAAAAAAAAAGATGTACTCTAAGGTACATACCTCGGTTTGTCTATACAAGACTATTTTAAATTGTTTGAACAGATGATACGTCTCTTTTTCTGTTGTGCCTTCGTCGGAGCAAATCCGTGCATAGCGTTGTTCCGCTTTGTACCCAAATGCAATGGTCTCAAGTCCGTATTGCGCATTACTATTATCTTTGAACAAAATTGCTGTATTGGTTTTATGTATCTGTCAAAAAATGTCAAAATATATCAATGTAAATATGCATTAACTGTTTTATAAATATTAAATTTCTGTTTAACGATGTCTGCACCATTTATTAAACTATTTCATGGTCAAGAGTTTGGTTTGTTGATTTTAACTACTCAAATTAATGTGTAAATATTATTACTTGCGGTGCTCCCTGGCCCCAGTTCGTGTTGAATTCAACATCCTTTTTGTTCGATAAGAAATTAGTCCTCCACTGCCATGCATACCCGGAATACGTGGAGCCAACGTCAATTGCTACCACAAGGTCCGGGTTTTGAATCACAGACTGTGAACAAAAACAATTCAACATAATGATATTCGCCTTTCTAATAGCAATATAGGAACATAAATGTTCATTATCTGGCAAGACAGAATTGTTACTTTCAGCTAGTTTGAGACTTAGTTCTTAAGCTAAAAATGAATCCCTGATTTTAGCCACTTTTGAGGTAAATGTACTGGCTCTACTTTAAACTAACCATATATTTTTTACCAAGTAGTATATATATTTCATGTCATAAATATATTGTTTATGTTATAAAATTGACTTAATTAATAATGAAATACAATAACTTACCAGCTCCATTGCTTTAGTATCGTTAATTATCACAACCAAACTAAATATTCAAACTTTGCTCACGCTTTATCAATGCAAACATGACACACGAACATGTTGGCAAACGTCCAGGCAAGGGTTTAGTGAAACCCAATATTTAGTCATAACTTGACATAACGATAACACATATCGACTAGTTGATACACCAATTTATGCAAAATGAGTGCATGTTTGTGGGTTATAAATCATTGGTTGTCTCTCTTGACGCCCTATTAAATGTACGACATTGTGTGAGGGAAACGTATCGAGTGTAAAAATAAATTAAAAAAAACTATGTTATGGTCTTAACATTGGCTATTAATATACATTACTTTATTCACTTATGCTTGATATTGACATATCCTACACAACATATGAAAGCACATTTTACACGGACTGTAAACTATAATAGGGAACATTTACCATGCCAAAAAAAATATAATTTTTCGGATTTGTGTATCTTTAATGTTGCTAGTTCACAAAGTAAGACTTAAAAAAAACAGTAAGATGTTTTTGTTTTCAACTTACCCAATCGACCCAACTTTTTGCCGACCCTATGTTTAATTTCCAGGTTACTATTTTGATCAATTTTGCTAAAATCACTTAAGTAACTATAAAGTTTGCGATCAGTTTTGCTACATTCGATCATATGATCATATGAGTCGCGTTCTGAGAAAACTGGGCATAATGCATGTGCGTAAAGTGTTGTCCCAGATTAGCCTGTGGAGTCCGCTGAGTATATCATTAACTTAAAATTACATCCGAAAATCACTCTGTCCGAAGTCCTATATTGCATTTTGCAATTGAGAAATGTGCGAGTCTTTTTGGTGATTTATTATAAACGCGACTTATTTCACATGTATATATTGAATACATGGTTGGTGCCGAGATGGAGAAAGTTTATCCGGTGAGGCTTAGAAAAAGAAAATAGGGCGAGCTTTAGCGGCACCAACCATGTATTATATTTATCCTGCTTCATTTAAAATTATGCCGCTTACACATTTTATCAAAGACAAATGATTAATTAAGATAAAAAATAATTATTCTGGTCAGCTCCTACATGTACACAACATTCCTTACGACCGAATTACTACCGATTATGTCACGTAAAAAATAGTTCCACATTAAACTGGTCCTTTTAATACTTTCCTTTTGAAATTATGAGAAGAAATAAAAAATGAATCGAGAATATGATATTTTTAATGTTGGAAATTGAAAACAATGTGCAACAGCAAAACAAAAACTGATTTGTATTTTTTATCATTAGAAATTAAAAAAATATTCAACAGCCAAAACAAAGACTCAATTTTATTTACCCTAATGACAGCTTTAATCCAATTCTTATAACAATAAAGTTACAGCTATATGCACTTACATGTTCTGTTCGTCAATCCCTTTATCGAAATGTATTTTAAACCACACTATTTCTTCATGGCGTTTGTATCGAATGCTTTATATATCTACCATTCTGACCTAAAACACGATTTACGAAATCGTACTGTAATCCTGTCGGAGCGAGTTATATTTTATTCCAATCGAAATTAACAAATATGCATGACAAACACACAATCCGAAATACGTTTTGTATTCGTTCAATGATTTAAAAATATTAAATATTTTACTGTTAAAAAACCACCACGTCCAAATTCTTGTCCCTAAAATCCTGTTCATTAAACTAGATATGTTTCGTCAGAGAAATGACGTCACACGAGAAACGTCATAAATTGCGTAATCAAGTGAATGGAAATAAAAATACGGAAAGCCGGTTCTGTAATCTGATTTAAAGAAGATGCAAAGTAGGATGATATGTAGACCTAATATAAACGATAGCATTCACGATGCGTCTCAATAATGCATCACCCTTGTGTAGTGTATTGGAAAGGTTACACTTAACTATGTGTCACAGCGTGCGTAGGAATACACTACTTCGGGTTGACCGGAGATAGGAAAATTTATTTGCCACCCCTTTATTAGGTCAATGTTTGCACCAGAGGCAGGATAAATAGAGAATACATGGTTGGTGCCGAGATGGATAAATTTTCTGCATCTCGGCACCAACCATGTATTCTATTTATCCTGCTTCATTTAAAATTATGTCGCTAACACATTTTTTTTCAAAGAAATGATTATTTAAGATAACAAAATAATTATTCTGTACACAACATTCCTTACG